>JAOTQR010093601.1:0-31693 GCA_025774065.1 Solanum ossicruentum | reverse complement strand
GTCCTGGGCTATTTAGTGAGGGACCGGTAGCTTAACTTGTGAGGCGCCTTTTGGGGCTTTCCCCAAGGGGACAAAACTGTGCGCCTGGACTATGTGCGGGCAAAGCGGACAATACTTCACAATGTTGGTGCCGGGTCATGACAGATGGTATCAAAATCGACTCTCGCCTAGTACGGTGGGTAGGGAGTGGAAGCTCAGCGAGGATGCTGAGTCCCTACGGGGGGTTAATGCAGTAGTGTGTGTAGGGCGTGGCCTGGCTTGTCTGGGCTGTGTGCGGGCAAGTGTGTGTAGGGCGTGGCCTGGCTGCTATAGGTTGCCAGAAACTCCCACATCGGAAAAGAGAGGGGGAGTCCTGGGCTATTTAGTGAGGATGGATCCTTACATGTGCATACGCGTTTTCCCGGGCTTGCCTGGGAGGAGAAAAATCGTACGGCCCTATGGGGCCAGAGCGGACAATATATGCACGTGTGGGGTCGGGTCGTGACCTAGCTACTGTTGATGTACCGATTTCTACAACACTAGTTAGTCCTTCTATAGCCCCATCCGAGCTAGTTATTATTCATATATGCTGGTCTTTCCACAGTTCTGACAGATTCTCCTATAACTACTTTGGTTCCGCATCAGATGTTTATACTGAGTTTGGGTTCTTAGTTTCAAGTTTGGCTGTTACTCTATCTATTACACCACCTTTATTTATGGTGCCACCATCTTCTGCCAGCACAACCATGTCTATAGGGGAGCAGAAGAGCTTTAAGAGGTTTGTGCGGTTGGTTCTGCCATGATTTGATGGAACCCCTAGATATAGAACCTATGAGTTTCTATGAAATTGCTAAGACTAGCTACGTAACTTCGCTATTCTTGAGTTGCATGGGGTTGCCTAGACTTCATACCAGTTCATTGGCCATACAATAGAGTGGTAGAGGTCAGTTGTAGCTTGCAGACCTGTCAGATCTCCAACTATGACCTTGGGGGCAACTCGCAGAGATACTTTTAGAGCCTCTAAAATAACCACCGAGATGAGTTTGATAGGCTACAATAAAGTTCTATGTTTGTTTCTTACTACGAGGGTATATTTCATTTATTGTCCAAGTATGCCTATCTAGTATTCCTACTGAGTTCAAGAGGATTTGACGATTTACCAAAGGCTTGGCAGGGTTCCTTCAAAAGGCTACAACTTCTTTGGTGTTAGGTGGAGGCACTTTTTAGAGTGTTGTAGATCATGCTCATATGATAGAGCGCATCAGGCATGATAGGCAAGGTGGTTGGAAGAGATTCCGTTAGCATAGCCAGTTTAGTGCACGCCCACCTCATGATAGAGAACTTCATGACAGTTCTATCAGGGCAGGGTAGTTCAGGCTGCTCTTCCAGCATCTGCCAGTGGTGACAAGTCTAGGCTTACTTAGATAGGTCGTGATAGCTCCTTTGGTTCAGCTAGACGTGGTGGTTCGTCAGCACAATTATCTCGGGAATGAGACCCTAAAGCTTGCTATATTTGTGATGAGGCTGGGAACTTCGCCAATCATTGTCTACATCAGGTGTTTCTTACTCATACTTTTGGACCTTAGACAGTAGCCAGAGACACCTTTTGGGGCATGAGGGTGGTGCTAGAGGATGTCGCAGTACAAGGAGAGGTGGAGCTCGTGGAGGCCCACAAGCTAGTGGTGGTCATAGAGTTTGCTATGTTGTTCCATATAGAGCTGAGGCAGAGGCCTCCAATGTAGTTATCACAAATATAGTTCCAGTGTGCCATCGTTCAACTTTAGTTTTATTTGATCTAGGCTCTACTGATTCTTATGTGTCAGCTTATTTTGCTACTGATATTGATGTTGTATGTGAGCTGCTTACTGAACCTATTAGTGTATCCACCCTGGTAGGTGAATCTTTAGTGGTGAATTAGGTATATCGGGGTTATGCTGTGACTTTTATAGAGAGAGATACTATTGCTGATATGATGTTGTTAAATATGGTAGACTTTGATGTGAGATGGAGTATGGATTGGTTGTCACCTTATCATGCTATTCTTGACTGTCATGCGAAGATCATGACCTTATCTTGCCCCGACTTGCCTCAGTTGGTATGGACTTGAGTAGCTAATTCCTATCCTAAGGATGTTACTCGCTCCGTTTGCTTTTATACGTCGTCCTTACTATAAATATATGGTCCTCAATATATGTCATTTCACAATACCAATGCATAAATGACACTCTTCTTTCTTTTTTGCCCTTAATAGTTAATGACTTTGAAAATATATACTCTTTGACCAACTAAAAGAACTAAAAAAATAATTACTATTAAATAAGGGCAAAATGGTGAGCTCACCTTTTTTCTTAATGCAAGTGCAATCCCAAAAGATGACATGTAAAAGGGAACATAGTGAGTATTTCTTATATGCATGCTTGCCGGCTTATAGGGAAGGGGTGCTTGGCATATTTTGCTTATGTTAAGGCTATTTCTCAGGAGTCCCCGTCATTGGAGACTATGAGGTTGCTAGAGAGTTTATGGATGTATTTTCGACTGATTTGCCAAGTGTTTCTCTGGATTGTGATATTGACTTTGTTATTGATGTGGAACCGGACACTAAGCCCATATTTATTGCCCTTTATCGGATGGCTCTTGATGCATTAAAGGAGTTGAAGGAACAATTGGAAGACTTATTGAAAAAATGCTTTATTTATCCGAGTATATCTCCTTAGGGTGCTCCTGTATTATTTATGAAGAAGAAGAATGGTACTATGTGCATGTGTATTGACTATCATTAGCTTAGTAAAGTTACCATTAAGAACAAATGTCCTTTGCCTCACATTGATGATCTTTTTGACTTGTTGCAGGGTGCATCGGTAATTTCCAAGTTTGACTTGAGGTTCGGGTATCATCAATTGAGAGTTCAGGAGTCTGACATCCCGAAGATGGCTTTTTGGACCCGTTATGGGCACTATATCATGGTTATGTCATTTCGGTTTACTAATGCCACAACTGCTTTTATGGAGTGTATGAGCCGAGTGCTCAAGCCCTATTTAGACATCTTTGTGATTATGTTCATAAATGATATCTTGGTTTATTCCAAGAGTGAGAAGGATCATGTTCAGCACTTGAGGACCATACTTCACAGATTAAGGGAAGATAAGTTGTATGCATAGTTCTCAAAGTGCGAGTTTTGGCTTGAGTCTGTTGCATTTCTTGGCCATGTTTTGTCAAAGAAGGGTATTATAGTCGCTCCGGCCAAGGTATCAGCTGCTCGTGAGTGGGCTAGGCATACTTTCATGAACAAAATTCAGAGCTTCCTTGGTTTAGTGGGGTAATATCGGTATTTTTTTTAGGGTTTCTCATCTGTAGCATCCCCGTTGACTAGTTTAACTTAAAAGGTTGTGGCATTTCAGTGGTTGGATGATTTTGAGCTAAGCTACCAAAAGCTCAAGGATTTGTTGACTTCAACACCTATTCTTGCCTTACCTGAGGAAGAAGTTCCATTTTTGGTATATTATGATGCTTATCAGGAAGGAGTTCCCCTCTCTGAGTATATTGGCCTTTGATGAGACTAGATTTTATCTGTTTGATCAGATATGTGCTCATCAGTTTGAGGACCCCAGATTATGCATGATTCATGACAAAGTAATGAAAGGTGAAACCAAGGTGGCTATTATTGATTCTGATGGTTTTTTGATTGTTAATGGTAGAGTTTTAGTTCCTAAAGTTAGTGATTGGGTGAGATTAATAATTGAAAAGGCCCATTATGCTAGATATTCCATCCATCCCTGTGTGGGTAAGATGTTTCATGATCGCACACAACATTATTGGTGGTTTGGTAGGAGGAGAGGCACAGTCGAGTTCGTGGCCAGTGTTTAAATTGTCCACAGGTGATGAATGAGCATCAAAAATCTGGTGGATAGATGCAAAGGATGCCCATTCCTGAGTGGAAGTGGGAGAGAGTGACTATGGATTTTGTTACAGATTTGCCCATGGCGTTGGGAATGTTTGACTCAATTTGGGTGGTCGTTGATCGATTGACCTGAAACGCCCCACAAGTTCTTCAAAAAGTCCCATAATCATAATTTCAATCTATCTCAAAATCCATGCGTAATTTCAAAAATCTGACTTTATATTCTCGATTAGAGGTCAAAATTGAGTGGGAAATGGGTATAACCCAGATTTTAGAGGACCCATAGCGAAAAATAATTTTCTCTACTTTACAATTTCCAGAGAACATCTGCGCCCTGGCTGCGACACTCCAGGGGCACAGAGCAGTACATTTTCTTCTTTGGGTCCGTGTTGCGGAATAGTCGCGAACCAGTACAAAAATTTCATTAGTTTTTCTTATGAGCCCAAGGGCATTGGGGCCATCAGGGTCACCAAATCATAGCCATTTTTCAACTCTATATCACTCAAAACCTTCATAAATACCTCTCCAAGACTTAACCAAATATCTTATTCCAATTCAAGGATTTCAAGCTTAACTTTGGAACTCAAGGATTCACTTCAAGCTCTAAGTTTCCTTCAAGCTCATCTCAAGAAAACTCAAGTTTGAGGCAAGTGAGTTTTATCCATTAGGTCCTTTCACCCATGAAGCCCAATCTTCCTTTTTATGAAAATTGCATTTTTCAAGTTGTATTATCTATGGGTATCTCTTATTATGGTTTATGAATATAAACTATAATGGGGTTTTATGAAATGTTGATTGATTATGCATGACTATCTATTTCAAGCTTATATCATGAATTGGTTTTTGTCTATTGAGACTATGTATGTTTTGAGCTATGAAACAATGATCTATTATGAGTTTTGATGATGGATTTCAAGGTACCCTACATGAGGTCTTTACTACATATTGGTGGGTTGATTTGCGTTTAGTTTTCTCATCTTATTTCACTCTTGAATTGCATGATTTTGAACTAGTATCGTGAACCCAACAAGTGTTTGATAAAATGCCAAGTCATGAATTCTCAAGTTAGTGATGATCTATTACATGATTTACAAGTCAAGTGACTATATGATGATTAAGAGCTTTCAAGTATGTATTGAATTCATGAAAAGCACCTATGATTTTACAAGTTCAAGTTAAGCCCTATTTCAAGATTTTTACCTCTTTTGAGACATTCATATTAAAGCAAGAGATCATCTATGATTGTTATCTATTCTCATGTTCAAGTTAGGTTCACTATTAGAAGTCAAGCATGTTTATGACCTTCTCAAGTGATGTTACCATGTCTCTTACAAGTTATTCATGTTATGACTAAAGTATAATTATTTTAAGTATTCCGTGGGATTAGACTTAGCACCAATTGAGGCTTAAGATGGGGGCTCAACTCAAGGGGTCCTTATATAAGGTCTTAGTCTCGAAACTATGTGCCACCATAGGATTATACATGATCTCTCTTATGGCTTCTAGTGGATCCATCTAGTTATACCACACCTTGTCTAGGGGATGACATGCCTCAATCACCTTGACAAGGGGGTGGTATGCCTCGGATTATTCATTGTATGGCTGCCATGGCAAGTAGACCACTCCTTATCGAGGGGGTGACATGCCTCGATCATCTTGTTGAGGGGGTGATATGCCTCAATCACCTCACCAATGGGGTGACATGCCTTGGATTCCAAGTAGTAGCTCGCTTGGCCTATGTCAGTTAAGGTCTCTTCCCACACATATATCATGTACTATGCAAGTTGAATGTTTTACTACAAGCATTGATCATGCATGCCATGTTGAGATTTTATATATCCATTGCCTATGATTCTGCATTTTGACTATATTGGCTTATGTCTTGTTACATTGTATCCTACATATGTAGTACATTCAAACGTACTAACACATACTCTATGCCTATATGATATTACTATGTAGGGACCGGAGCACCTTTTGATCATCCTCTATATGGCTAGTTGATACTTCATAGATAAGCTTTGGTGAGTCCTCAAGTCCGAGGACACTATCTACATTATTCTTGATATTTTGAGACTTTTTTATGTTGAACACTTGTTATTATGAGGGCGAGTCCAGAGAGTGTCTGAGCTCCATTCCATTTTAGAGGTGTTGTTGGATATCATGATGTACTTATGCTATGATATTGACTCTTTATGTGTTTATGGATATCAAGATTTCCAGTAGTTTCACTTCCCCTTTTATTATGTCATGTGATGTTTATTTTGGTGCCGCGACCGAGGATGTATGATTGATAGGCTAAGAGGCTTGTTTGGGTTTCCATTGGGCTCCTATTCGCTGTGTCACGTCTAGGCCCTAAGCTTGAGTCTTGAGAAACTTGGTATCAGAGCACTAGGTTGTTAATGATCTTCGGAATTTAACATACCACGTCGATTAGAGTCTTATTCATAGTTGTGAAGCGCGCCACAACTATGAGTGGGAGGCTATGAGGTGTTTTAGGAAATGATTCACTTTTTCATGATCTATGTTGTGCGATAGAGCTAAGTCCTCTAAGGGTTATGACTGATTCCTAACTATTACCTTTCAGAATATATCTCAAGTCATTTCAGAATGGTGGACAAGACGGTTACCATCTCTCACTTGAGGGTCAACTTCCCAATGGTGACATGTCAAATGTGGGGATTCCCAATGCTTTATGGCTATTGGCAGAGGTTGTAACCGCTCAACTCAACCAACAAGTGGATGCTCCTGAGACTTCAAGGGATAAGAGAAAGTAGAGGGAGGCTAAGAAAGCCTGAGTTGGTGGTGCCTCACCTTCTACTAGTCTACCGGTTCCAAAGTATAAGAAGAAATGGATCCCTTTTGCCACTTGTCAAGGGTGTGGCAAGAAGCATCAAGGAAGGTGTTTGGCACCAAAGATTGTTTTCAAGTGTGGCAGTGTTGGGCATAAGATGAGGAATTGCCCGGCGGCTTCAAGGGAAGGGAGAAGAAAGGCTCAATTTGAAAGTAGGATTTCATATGCTAAGCCCGGTGGCAATGGTGGAGTGACCCATCCTAAGTGCCCAAAGTGTGGGAGGAATCATGGTGTCACATGTTGGAGGAACATGGGTGCATTTTTTTGGTGTGGCCAGATTGGCCACAAGATTTTTGATTGTCCATAGGCTCAAAGGAAAGGCAAGTTTGTTGGTGTTCAAGCTTCTCCTCCGTGCCATAAGTGTGGAAAGTACCATTCGAGAGATTTTTTGGCTGGTTTGAGTGTGGCGTAAAGGATCATAAATTGAGACATTGTCCATGGGTTGCTAGGGATTATAAGGATGACCTTCGATGTTCCCAACCATACCCCTCTAGGTGTCACTAGACTTGGCATGGTGCTTCACAGGTATGTTGAAGGTTTTGATTTTGATGTGTATGCATTCATAAAGCCGGATACCACTCTTTCTTTCATCACTCATTTTCTTACCAAAAAGCTTTATGTGTGTCCCAAATTATTGTGTAAACCTTATGAACAGTCTACCCCCATTGGTGAGTCCATTGTTGCTAAAAGAATCTATAAAAATTATCTCGTGTTCATATTGCATAAAATCTTACCTTGTGATTTTGTTGAACTCGACATGGTAGATTTTGATATCATTCTTTGGATGGATTGGTTACGTTCATATTATGCCTCCTTTGATTGTAAAAGCCATAGGGTGAAGTTCAGATTCTTAATGAGCCATTCTGGAGTGGGTACGTTGTAATGTGGTGGTTAAGGGTAGATTCATTTCTTGTCTTAAAGCGCAAAAGTTGATTTCTAAGGGTTGCCTTTATCACCTTGTAAGGGTTAGGGATATGGAGTCTAAAGTCCTTTCTATTGAGTCGGTTCTAGTGATTAATGAGTTTCTTGACATCTTTCTCGATGAGCTTCCTGGTGTTCCCCCCGAAAGGGAAATAGACTTTGTTATAGACCTCCTTCTCGATACTCAACCCATTTCTATTCCCCCTTACCGTATGGCCTCGGTGGAATTGAAGGAGTTAAAGGAGCAATGGAGGGATTTTTTGGAAAAGGGTTTCATAAGGTCTAGTAAGTCACCCTGGGGTGCATCGGTGTTGTTTGTGAAGAAAAAGGAAGGTTCCCTTAGAATGTGCATTGATTATTGACAATTTAATAGGGTTACCATAAAGAACAAGTACCCTCTACCAAAGGATTTATGACCTTTTTGATCAAACTCAAGGGGCTAGTAACTTTTCTACAATTGATTTTCAGTCTGGGTATCACCAAGTGAAAAGTGAGGGAGTGAGATATTCCCAAGACAGCTTTCCGAGCTAGGTATGAGCACTTTGAGTTTGTAATTACGTCCTTTGGGTTAACTAAGGCACCATCTATATTTATTAATCTCATGAATAGGGTCCTACCTTGACATATTCGTGGTGGTCTTTAATTATGATATCTTGATTTATTCCCATATTGAGGAGGAGTGTGTGGATCACTTGAGGGTGGTGTTGCAAATCTTGAGGGAGGAGAAGTTGTATGCAAAATATGAAAAATGTGAGTTTTGGTTGAAAGAGGTTGCTTTTCTAGGGCATATGGTGTCAGATGATGGCATGAAGGTGGATCCTAAGAAGACGGAGGTAATAAGAAATTTGCCTAGACCTTTGACTCCATCTGACATTAGAAGTTTCTTGGGTTTGGTGGGTTATTACCAGAGGTTTGTGAATGACTTTTCTTCTATTTCTTATCCTATGGCCAAGTTAATCCAAAAGATGGAAAAATTTGTGTGGATCGATGAATGTGAGAAGAGTTTTCAAACTTTGAAAGATGATCTTGTCTCTACTCCTATCTTGGCTCTACTGGAAGGGTTGGAAGAGTTAGTGGTACATTGTGATGCCTCAAGAATTTGTTTGGGGTGCTTTTTGATGCAAAGTAGTAAGGTGATAGCATATGCCTT
The DNA here is from genome assembly GCA_025774065.1 of Solanum ossicruentum. Classification (NCBI taxonomy): domain Eukaryota; kingdom Viridiplantae; phylum Streptophyta; class Magnoliopsida; order Solanales; family Solanaceae; genus Solanum; species Solanum ossicruentum. The sequence continues at coordinate 22,891 of JAOTQR010093601.1, read as the reverse complement.
TAGGCAACTTAAGGTGTATGAGAAGAATTATCCCACCCGTGATCTTGAATTGGCCGGCGTGGTATTTGCTCTGAAGATTTGGTGTCACTACTTGTATTGGGTTCATGTTGATGTGTTTACCAACCATAAGAGTCTTCAATATGTAATCACCAAAAAAAATTAACTTGAGACAAAGAAAGTGGTTAGAGCTCCATAAAAATTATGATAAGAGTGTGCATTATCACCCCGACAAAGATAATGTTGTGGCCGGTGCTCTAATGTCACGACCCAAGCCTAGGGCCTAGACGTGACATGGCGAATGGGAAACCTGAAAGAACCCTAAATAAGTCTCTTAGCATATCATTACACATCCTTTGCCACAGAAACAATGTAAAACAACATAAAGTAAGAATAAGGGGCAAAGGCGCTAAGGGATAGCTTGCAAAACATCATCATCAAGCGACAAAGAGTCAAAGCTCATATCTTAGATACATGACTTGTCCAACAAACACCTCTAAATACATAAATAAGAGCGGGGGACAAGACATGGTAACCGGGTTCACCCTCATAATCAAAAATAGAACATAAAGTAGAGTATCTCAATACAAAGCAAGGGAAAACATAGACCAAGGTGCCCAAAATGGAGAACTCACGAACTAGCTTGAGTAACACCAAACTAGCCACGTGGAGGAGGAGGATGATCAACTTGGGATCTAGTTCCTACATGGTGATATCACATAGGCAAGAGTATATGTTAGTACATTTGAATGTACTAAGTATGTAGGATACAATGCAACAAGAAATAGACATCATAATCAAAATGCATAACAATAGGCAATAGACATAATATAGCAATATGACATATACAATCAATGCTACAGGAAAACATGCTTAAATAATTCATACTCATATAGGATATCATATGTGTAAAATAGACCAAATTAGATTTCCAAAGTACAAACCCCTTGGTAGGTTAGTGACAATGCCGCCCATCACTTAGGTGGTGAAGTACTAACCCTTCACTCGATTAATGAGTACAAACCCCCAAATCGGTTGGTGATAATGCCGCCCCATTACCTAGGTGGTGAAGTACTAACACTTCACTCAGTTGATGAGTACAAACACTCAGTTAATGACAATGCCGCCCCATCACTAGGTCAAAAAGTACTAACCCTTCCCTCGGTTAATGAGTACAAACCCCCATCTTGGTTATCCGAGTTCATAGACCCCTTGGATTGGGCATGGTCTAATGCAACACTTTATATAGAATTTATCATGTACATAAGCTTATTTCATCATCATAACATCAATCATATCATATCTCATGCTTTGGACCTTCAATTCCACAAGAAACCCTAGCCAGACATTTCATTGAACACTTGGGGGGAGTGTAATGGGAGTAAAATATCATGCAATTTAGAGATGCAATCATGCAAGAAAATCTATTGTAAAACCATCAATCAACACTTTGAAAAACCCCCAAGACATTCACATTAAACTCCTCATAACATCCAATATTAGATCTAAGATTTAGAGCTCAAAACATGCTTAAACAACTATATACTGTACAGTAAATTTTTTAAATATATAAGACCCACATGTAAAATCAACTTTAAATCATGCAAATTGAGTAAAAAGGAGATTAGGGAACCATAAGTGGAAGAACCTAATGGCTTAAACCTACATACCTTAGCTTTGGAGAAGCTCTTGGTGAAGATTGAAAATGGAAGCTTCTCTTGGTGAAGATTGAAAATGGAGGTTTGAAGCTTGAAGGAAATCCTTAGTTCCGGATGAGGGTTTTGAGACTTGAATTTTGGAGTGAAAATATGGCTAGGTGTTTTGTGGAGTATTGGGAAATGTTTAGGATGATATATGGGTGAAATTTGACTAAGTACAGATAAAAGCATGTTTGGGAACACTTGGGCCCAACACTTAGAATATTTTGGAGGAACTTGAAAAAAATAGGAACCATTTTAACACGGAGGCGCAACGCGGAAGCGACATGGATCCCTCTCTTGAAATTGCATTCTTGAGATTTCGTAATTGCTAAAATCTTTGCTCTTAAATCGGGTTTAGACTCTTTCCCACTTAACTTGGACACCTTGAACAAGAATATGAAGTCGGATTTTTGAAATAACAAACGGATTTTGGAATATATGAAAATTAAAATTTTGGGCATTTCGAGGCACGTTTTTGGGCACGTTTTTGGGGTCGTTGTAATATCTCCCCCTTGGGAACATTCGTTCCCATATGTACAAGAGACATACGATACAAGAGTGATCATCAAAAAATCAAACCCAACAAGTATGCAACATAACATGTAAAACACCATTTTCAAATTTTTCGACATATGTGTAAAATCATCATAAGTTTACCAACTTACGCATGAATGCATATGAATGACATAGGGACTGAAATATGAGAATTGAAATCTGATAGGGGGCTTAGGATTAGTACCTTAGGTTTGAGTGGAGTGGAACAATAAGGATACCGCTTTTGCATGTCTGCTTCAGCCGCCCATGTAGCACTTTCGACTTGTTGGTTCCTCCAAAGGACCTTAATAGATGCCACCTCTTTGTTCTTTAATCTCTTTACTTGCCTATCCAAGATCTAGATTGGGACTTCCTCATAAGTCAAGTTATCCTCAACAACACCCACGACATCAAGAGGCACAATGGCATTAGGATCACCAACACATTTTTTCAATATGGAGACATAGAACACCAGGTGAACCAAATTCATTTCACTACGCAACTTCATGTAACACCCCAAACCTTACATTTACTTGTCCTATTCACATGAAACATGATAAGGATTTGTTAAATTATCGCCTATTTTTGAAAATGCTTGAATCTCATGTTAGAGGGCGATATGTGCGTCTAACACTTAAGAGGACCGAGTGTATACAGGTTTTGTGTCAAATTGAGGAGATCATGGCCTTAAATGAAGTGAGAAAAATGAGGAACTTGTAGGATTTAGGAAGCTAGTAGGTGAGTCACCTAGTTGCTTAGCTTAAATTTGCTAGCTAGACGGAGACAAGGCCCGACGTCGAATTTGTCCAAGTCCAACTATGAATAAAGTCCGTGTTAAGGGTGTATCCTTAGCCCATGTTTTAGCATCACAAATGTACTATATTTTCATCCCAAGAAGGATATGAAAAGATCCCAAAGACATCACAATTTCTTTGATAATTTAGGCCCAAACCAACTAAGAGAAAGGGGGAAAATGGGCAGCAAAGGCCCATCAATTTGGAGCCCCTTAAGGACCAAGTGAAAGGGGAAAAATAGTAAATTAATCACTTTATAAAATAAGGCCTAAAATTTAAAAGAAATTTGGCCAAAGAAATCCTTTAAAAGGGCTTACAAGCAGCTCCTTCAAGTCATTTAACTGAGGCGAAAAAAAATCAGCTTTCCAAAGCTTTCTCTCTACACCTTCTTAGCCTTGCAAAGCAATCACAAGGAGACTTTTAAGGTTTTTGAAGAAGTCCTATGCCTTGATGGTAAAGGTAATTAAGAATACTTATGAGTTTAGTATTGTTTTCTCATGAAAAACAAGAGATTAAGCTAATTATACCTTTGCTGAAATTGTTGGACAGCATGTGTTCCAAAGGTTGTTGTACATTTTTCTTGTGTATTTGGAAGCTTTTCTCTTTTTGTTTGGATTGATTATGAAGGTAGGATACTTTTATTAATGAGGATTGGTTCTATAATCCACAAAAGTTAGTTTTTGTATGATCTCGTAATTGTGCAATAATAGAAACTTGTGGGTTGATAATTAGAGATTGTTATTTCATGTTCTCCATATACTTTAGAAATATTTTCACAATGTTTTAGGACTGGTTTTATGTGTATGTATGGTGGGGACTAGTTGGTTAAAGTTGGAACAAGTTTGGAAGTGTCAACGTCGAAATGTAGCGAAGGGATGTAACGTTATGCAGCCTATTTGTATGCTGTGTTTTATGGGCTGTTGTAATACTTTTACAGCACTAAAATAGGTTGTACATGATATATATATGAGATTGTTTGTATTGGAAAATATGATTAGAGGCTGAAAGGTTGAAAGAATACGCTCGGGTTTATAATTATATGCTTGCTGCCCGTGTGTCATTTTTTTTATGAGATAGGATGCCGAGATGTATCTATTGGCTGCTAATGCTAGTTTTATCACCTACTATATTATAGATAAATATTTGAAGGAAGGGAAGGTTATCTCGAGGTAATAACGAGGTCGTACAACCAGGTATGTAAGGCTACTCGATTTCGTATTACTTGGCATGAAATCTGGATTCTTCCTTGGTACATAGAGGCTCTTACCTATTCTGACATAACAAACAACCATGTCTCCACTCTTTCACATTTTCATATACTTCTATACACAGTCACTTGCAAACGTGCATACATACTTGGATACCAAGATACACGAGTTCATTATACTAAATATAGTTCATGTATTGTCTTACCTCCTATGCACTTCATTATTTATGTAATCGACTCCTCTCATTATGGTGTTGTCTTTTGTGATTATACATGTCATAGGCTGTATCTACAGTCCTACAGTTCCATTATTATGACCACCAAAAGAAGCATCTCAAAAGTAATTGAAAGATAAAGTATATTGCCTATTGATGGGTGGTAACCTGTGGGCTGAAAGAATCACCTAGCCAGGGTCGATCCTATCAATAAAGGTAAATAATGAAGTGCATAGGAGGTAGGACAACACAAGGGGGTCGCCCAAGGGGTGAAAGGAAAAATAGCAAGGACTGATCCCGATATAGATTTACCACTGATCAGCTGGTCATTTTTATTACATGTTGTGCACAGATTATACAGTAAATGTAAAGTAATAAAAAGAACATAAAGTACAGGATCCCACAGTATAACTAAGGTGGTCTCTTATCCTATACTAGTGCATAGTTTAGTTTGAGTTTTTACTTCATATACAGTGTTTTCTGTGTTACATATTCAGTACATTATCTCGTAGTGACGTCCCTTACAAGGAACCTGCAGTTCATGCTACAGGTACAGGTCCGAGTAGATCTCCCCAGTGGAAGTACGGGATATCCAGCTGTTATTACCAAACTCCAGGTTGTTTTGGAGCTTTGTATGTCTAGAACTTGTAATTTTGTATTGTATAGTTGGTGGAGGTAGTGCCTTTGCTGACCCTTATCATATATTTTTCTTTATCTAGAGGTTTTGTAGACAATGTAAATTAAAGTGTGGTCATGTCTCATACTTTAGACAACGAGGCCCCAACGGCCTAACCATATGCATTTCCTTTTGGCTTGTTATTACTGTTTACTTTCTTAAAGGCATGTTGAATAAAGAAATCCCTTATAATATGTATAGAAAGCACATGGATACAAGTTGGTTCTCCCGAGCCTTATTGACAACGGGTGCCAGTCCTCCTTAACGAGACTTTGGACATGACACTTCAACTCATAAGCTACCTTTCCAACCCTTTCTATCATCTCATAAGGACCAGCATACCTTGGACCAACTTCCCCTTTTTACTAAAACGAACCAAACTTTTCATTGTAGAAACCTCAAATAGACCCAATCACCCATTTGGAATTCTAGGTCTTTCCTTCTTACATCAACATAGGACTTTTGATGACTTTGGATTTTTTTCAACCTTTCCCTGATCATCCTAACCTTCTTAAGAGCCTCCATAACAAGATCTGGCCCCAATAAAGCCACCTCTCTAACCTTAAACCAACCCATCGATGATCTACAATGTCTCCCATAAAGAGCCTCAAATGGAGCCATACCGATGCTAGAGTGATAGCTGTTGTTATAGGCAAACTTAATCAACAGAAGGTGATCATCCCAACTACCTTTAAGCTCAAAGACACAAGCCTTAAGCATATCCTCAAGTGTTTGAATGGTTCTTTCGGTTTGGCTATCCATTTGAGGGTGAAAGGTCGTACTGAGGTGAATTTTGGTACCCAGACCCCTTTGAAAAGACCTCCAAAAGTGCGAAGTGAATTGTGCACCATGATTCGATATAATAGATAAAGGAACCCTATGTAACCTCACTAACTCATGGATGTATAACCTTGCATACTCTTCAGCCCCATATATAGTCTTAACCGGTAGAAAGTAAGACGATTTTGTCATCCTATCAACCACAACACAAATAGATTCAAAACATTTTCTAGTCTTGGGCAACCCAACCACATAATCTATATTAATCACCTCCCACTTCCAAGTGGGAATCTCTATGTCTTGGGTTAGGCCACCCAGTCTTCGATGTTCGGCTTTGACTTGTTGACAACTATGGCAACTGGAAACAAATTTGGAAATGTCCCTCTTCATGCCCACCCACCAATACACATCCCTCAAGTATCTACACATTTTGGTGGAACCAGGGTGGATAGAGTATGAAGAATTATGGGCCTCATCAAGAATTTTCTCCCTCAAACCATCAACACAAGGCACACATAACCTGCCTTGGTATCTAAGGTCCCCATCTCTCCTTTGGTAGAAAACCTCTATTTTTCCCTCTTTCACCAAGTCCTTCAATTCAAGTAAGGAGGAGTCTTGTTTTCCTATCACCTCATCAACCAAAGAAGATTTAGCACCATCAACAACAACAACACCATTACCCACATCGTCCGACCTAACCCCCGATCTAGCCAATGTATGCACCTCCTTAGCCATCTTCCTATCACTACCATCCATATGAGCTAGGCTACCCGTGGACACCTGACTTAAAGCACCCGCCACCACATTTACCTTACCTGGGTGATAATACATGCTCATGTCATAATCTTTGAGAAGTTCTAGCCACCTTCTTTGTCTCAAGTTGAGATCTTTTTGAGTGAAGACATATTGGAGGCTCTTATGATCGGTGAAGAAATCCACATGCACCCCATATAAATAATGATGGCGGCTGACTCTAGATCATAGGTAGGGTAATTCCTTTCATGCACTTTGAGTTGTCTAAAAGCATAGGTTATGACCTTACCATTTTACATTAGCACACAACCCAAACCAACTCTAGATGCATCATAATACACAACAAAAACCCTCAAGCGCATCCGATCGTGATAATATAGGAGTTGCGACAAACCTATCCTTCAAAGTTTAGAAGCTTCTCTCACATTCATTGGTCCGTAAAAACGTAACCTTCTTTTGAGTCAATTTTTTCATAAGGGAAGCAATGGAGGCGAACCCATCCACAAACATTCTATAGTAACCCGTAAGGCCCAAGAAACTCCTCATATCCGATGAGGTCAATGGTCTAGGATAATTTCTTATCATATCGGTGTTCTTAAGATCCACCTTAATGCCGTCCCCCAACACACCATGACCCAAGAAGGCTAACTCCTTCAACCAAAATTCACACTTTTCATGTTAGGCATACAATTTCACCTCCCTTAATCTTTGCAACACAACCCTCAAATGATCCATATGCTCCTCTCTACTACGTGAATAGATCAAAATATCATTAATGAAGACCACAACAAAGGAATCAAGGTAGGGTTTGAAGACCCTATTCATATGGTCCATAAAGATGGCCGGTGCATTAGTTAACCCAAAAAACATCACAACAAACTCATAATGCCCATATGTAGTCCGGAAGGCCATCTTAGGGATATAACACTCCCTCACTGTCACATGATGATACCTAGATTGAAGATCAATCTTAGAGAAGAATCTATCCCCTTGCAATTGGTCAAACAAGTCATTAATTCTTGGAAGAGGATATCTATTCTTTATAGTGACCCTATCGAGTTGCCGGTAGTCAATGCAAATTCTAAGTTACCCATCCTTCTTCTTTACAAAAAACACTGGTGCACCCCAAGATGATTGACTAGGTCTAATAAATCCCTTTTTTAACAAATCTTTCAATTGCTCTTTTAACTCTTTCAACTCCTCCGGGGCCATACGATAAGGGGGAATGAAGATAGGTTGACTATCGGGAAGGAGATCTATGCCAAAATCTATCTCCCTTTCGGAATGGACAACGGGGAGGTCATTTAGAACGACATCAAGAAACTCATTTACAATGGTGACCGACTTGATGGAAGGGACTTTGGACTCCATATCTTTAACCCTCACAAGATGATACAAACATCCCCTAGAAATCAACTTATGGGCTTTAATGCATGAAATGAATCTACCCTTGATCACCACATCTTAACTTTCCCATTCAAGGACGGGTTCGTTAGGAAATTGAAACTTGACCCTACGGGTTGTACAATCAATAGAAGCATTGTAGGTATGCAACCAATCCATCCCCAGAATGACATCAAAGTCTACCATGTCTAATTCAAAAAGATCACAAGGCCATAACTTATGCAAAATGCAAATAGGACCATTCCTATAAACTTTCCTAGCAATAATGGAGGCACCAATAGGGGTAGACACTTCACATGACTCATGCAACAACTCGAGAATAACATTGAACTTTTTAGCAATAAAAGAGGTAACAAAGGAAAGAGTGGCACCTAGATCAATCAAAGCACATATATGAAATTCAAAGATTTTTAACATATCGGTAACAACATCGGGAACCTCACCAACCCCTTTCCTTCAGTGTAGAGAACAAAACCGGTTATGCCTTGGGGCACCACCTTTAGGACCATCTCTACCTAATGGAACCACATTTGCACCTCAGACTTTGCCACTATTTCTTGGATAATCTATCTTCTTGTGACCAAGCTCCTCACAACCAAAACATGCATTAGAATCCTTTAAACATAGGCCATTATGACTCTTCCCACATCTAGGACACACATCAATAGGATCCACACCACCAACACCTTAAGGACTAGGGAAGTCACTTGCAAACCCCCTATTCGTAGCATTGGAAGGTCCTTGACCTTGATGGAATCTAGCACCCTTTTGAAACTTACCCTCAAAACGGGCCCTCTTGGCCTCATGGCCCCTTCTCTTTCTCAACTTTTCCTCGTCCATTTGCTCAGCATAAGTCATCAACCGAGACAAGTCCATGTCACCAATAAGCAACGCAGACCAACATTCTTCACTCAAGAAGCTGGAGTCCCCCTATCACAAATTTATTCATCCTAGGTCCAGGATTAGCCATCATGTGAGGAGCGTACTTTGAATATTTATTAAATTTGAGGGCATACTCCCTCACACTTATAGCACCTTGTTTCAAGTTCATAAACTCTACCAACTTTGCTTCACTAAGCTCAAAAGGGAAATACCAATTAAGGAAGGCCAATTTGAATTCTTCCCAAAGCACCACATAACAATTTCCCTTCTCCCCCTTCCATTGCTCATACCAAATTTGGGCTACCCCTTTGAGTTGGTCCGCCGCCAACTCCGCCTTTTCATTCGGCCCAACACCAATGATATTCAAGATTTTGTAGACCTCATCAATAAACTCTTGTGGATCTTCACACCCCTTTGACCTATGGAAAATTGGAGTATTTATCCTCGTGAAGTCTCTTACCCTATCTCTTGGGTTAGTAGCATGAGGGGCTTGGGCCCGTTGATTGACTTGGTTGGCCACCACTTGGGCAAGCATCATAAAAGAATCCTAGAGCTCACCATAGGTAGGTTTCTCCTCAGGAGTTTGGTCCTGTCTTCATCTAGTGTTTGGCATGATCTAGCATAGAAAAGTGAAATGACCCTAAAAGTGCCTGAAAATGTTCCTAGGAATGCCTGAAATTTTAAATTCCATATATCTTAAAATCTATCTGCTATTTCAAAAATCTGACTTCATATTGTTGTTTAGGGGGTCCAAATTAGGTGAAAAAGGGTCTAACCTTGATTTAACAGCGAAAGATTAGCAATTACGAAATTCAAAAGTGCGATTTGCAAAGGGGTTTTCGCATCCCCCTCGCGACGCGCCCCTGTGTATTTTAGGGACTGTCTTTTTTAATTTGGCCCAAGACTTCTAAGTCTTGGGCCTAAGTGTTTCCAAATGTGTTTTTACTTATACCAAGCCAAATTTCACTGTTATATCATCTTAATCATTTCTTAATACTCCCTAAAACACTTAGTCATATTTTCACTCCCCAAACTCAAGTCCCAAACCCTCATCCCAAGCTAAGGTTCTCCTTCAAGGTTCTTCTTTAAGCTTCAAGTCTCCATCTCCAATCTTCACCAAGTTCATCTCTAAGCTAAGGTATGTGGGTTTCGTTTCTTGGGTTTATTTCACCCATGATACCCATGCCTCCTTTTACTCAAATTGCATTATTTATAGTTGATTTACAAGTGGGTCTTGCTTATTATGAAATTCACTACACACTATGTTAAAGCTATGTAAATTTGTGACTGTTTTGCAATGTTTTGAGGTATAAATCTTGGATTTATTGTAAGATTTGATGAGGGGCTTTGATGTATATGTCTTGAGGGTGTTGCAAGGTGTTGAATGATGCTTTTACAATGGATTTTCTCGCATGATTTCATCTCTAAATTGCATGGTTTTACACTACCATTTCACACTCTCTAAGTGTTTAATAAAATGTACAAATGTGGTTTCTTGAGGAGTTAAAGGTCCAAATCATGAGATATGATATGGATGACTAAATGATGATGAATTGGGATTATGTACATGATAAATTCTATATAAAGTGTTGCATTAGACCATTCCCAATTCAGGTGGACTAAGAACGCGGATAACCTAGATGGGGGTTCGTACTCATCAACCCAGTGAAGGGTTTGTACTTCTCCACCTGGTGATGGGGCGACATCATCACTAACCTAGATGGGGTTTATACTCTTCAACCTAGGGAAGGGTTTGTACTTCCCCACCATGGTGATTGGGCTGCACTATCACCAACCTAGATGAGGGTTAGTACTTATCCACCTAAGTGATGAGGCGGCATCATCACTAACCTACCAAAGGATTGTACATTTGGAAATCTCACTTGGTATCGTCTACACATATGATATCATATATGAGCATGATTACTTATGCATGTTTTACTTATGCATTGATCATGCATGTCATATTGTTATATTATGCATATTGACTATTGATATGCATTTCGATTATGATGCTTAATTCTTATTTGCATTCCTACATACTTAGTACATTCAAATGTACTAACGCATGCTCTAAGACTACATGATGTCACCATGTAGGAACCGGTGCCCAAGTTGATCATCCTCCTCCACATGGCTAATTTAGTGCTATTCAAGCTAGTTGGTGAGTGCTCCATTTCGGGGACTTAGTTTATGTCTCTTCTAGTTGTTATTTAGACACTCTTCTTTATTGTCTATTTTAACTATGAGGGTGAGCCAATTACTTTGTCTTGGCCCAGCTCTTATCTATGTATTAGAGTTATTTGTTGGACATGTTATGTATCCATGATATGAGTTTGACTCTTGTCTTTTGAGCATGATATTGTGTAAGCTTTTCCCTTACCCCGATTTCCCTAAGCTTTTATCTTTGATGCTAGATTAATTGCTTCCGCGACCAAGGATGTAAAATGATCCTTTATGAGGTTTGCTTAGGGTCCCTTCGGGTTCGTCTTATGTTGTGTCACATCTAGGCCCTAGACTTGGGTCATAACATAAAGAATAATCATTACGGTGGAAAAACTTATCATAACTCTATAGCATGACTTAGAACATGAAGAAGGGAAACATTTCAGAAAACGTCTCATAGCCTCCTATTCAAAGTCATGGCAAGCTTCACAACCATGAATAGGACTCTAATTGACGCGGTGTGTTGGCCTCCGAGGATCTATCAACCTATTTCTCTAATACCAAGTTTGTCACAACCCAAGCCTAGGGCCTAGACACGACACGATGAATTGGGAATCCGAAGGAACCCCAAACAAGCCTCATCACATATCATTACATATCCTTGGTCACGGAAGCAATGTAAAACAACATAAAGTAAGAATAAGGGGCAAAGGCGCTAAGGGATAGCTTGCAAAAATCATCATCAAGAGACAAAGAGTCAAAGCTCATATCGTAGATATATGACTTGTCCAACAAAGACCTCTAAATACATAGATAAGATTAGGGGCCAAGACAAGGTAACTGGGCTCACTCTCATAGTCAAAATAGAACATAAGGTAGAGTGTCTCAATACAAAGCAAGAGAAAACATATTCCAAGGTCCCCGAAATGGAGAACTCACCAACTAACTTGAGTAGCACCGAACTAGCCACGTGGAGGAGGAGGATGATCAACTTAGGCTCCGGTTCCTACATTGTGATATCGTGTAGGCTAGAGTAAGCGTTAGTACATTTGAATGTACTAAGTATGTAGGATGCCATGCAACAAGAAATAGACATCATAATCAAAATGCATAACAATAGACAATAGACATAATATAGCAATATGACATGTATGCTCAATGATATAGTAAAATAAGCTTAAATAACTCATGCTCATACAGGATATCATATGTGTAGAATAGACCAAATTAGATTTCCAAAGTTCAAACCCCTTGGTAGGTTAGTGATGATGCTGCCCCATCACTTAGGTGGTGAAGTACTAACCCTTCACTCAGTTAATGAGTACAAACCCCCAACCCGGTTGGTGATAATGCCACCCCATCACCTAGGTGGTGATGTACTAACCCTTTCCTGGGTTAATGAGTACAAACCCCCATCTTGGTTATCCGGGTTCTTAGACCCCTCGGATTGTACAGGGTCTAATGTAACACTTTTATAGAATTTATCATGTACATATGCTCATTTCATCATCATAACATCAACCATATCATATCTTATGCTTTGGACCTTCAATTCCACGAGAAACCTTAGCCAGACATTATATCAAACACTTGGCATGTGTGTAATGGGGGTAAAATACCACGCAATTTAGAGATAAAATCATGCAGGAAAATCTGTTTTAAGACCATCAATCAACACCTTGCAACACCCCTAGGACATTCACATCAAAACCCCTCATGAAATCCAACATTCCAAGATTTAGAGCTCAAAACATGCTAAAACAACCATACTTTCATGAACTCAAATCACTGTACAGTAGATTTCTTAAATATACAAGACCCACAGGTAAAATCAACTTTAAATAATGCAAATTGAGTATAAAGGAGATTAGGGCATCATGGGTGGAAGAACCCAATGGCTAAATTTTACATGCCTTAGCTTTACAGAAGCTCTTCGTGAAGATTGAAACTGGAGGCTTGAAGCTTGAAGGAAATCCTTAGTTCCGGATGAGGTATTGAGACTTGAATTTTGGAGTGAAAATATGGCTAAGTGTTTTGGGGAGTATTGGGAAATGTGTAGGATGATTTAAGGGTGAAATTTGACCAAGTATAGATAAAAACATGTTCAGAAACACTTAGGCCGAACACTTAGAATATTTTGGACGAACTAGAAGAAAAATAGGCACCATTTAACCCAGAGACGCATCACTTCCTCTCTGGAAATTGTGTTCTTGAGATTTCGTAATTGTTAAATATTTGCACTTAATTTTGGGTTAACCCTTCTCCACCTAATTTGGACCCCTTGAATAAGAATATGAAGTCGAATTTTCGAAATAACAAATAGATTTTGAGATATATGAAAATTAAAATTTTAGGAATTTCTAGGCACATTTTTGGGCACTTTTTTGGGATTGTTACAATATCTCCCCCTTGGGAACATTAGACCCCAAATGTACAAGAGATGTACTAGACAAGAATAATCATAAACAAATCAACCCCAACAAGAATGCAACATAACATTTAAAACACCATTTTTAAATTTTCAACATAAGTGTAAAATCATCTTAAGTTTACCAACTTAAACATGAATGCGTATGAATGACATAGGGGCTGAAATATGAGACTTGAAATCACATAAGGGGCTTAGGATTAGTACCTTATGCTGGAGTGGAGTGAAAGATAACAATACCACTTTTGCATGTCCACTTAGGCCTCCCACGTAGCACTTTCGACTTGTTGGTTCCTCCAAAGGACCTTAATGGATGCCACCTCTTTGTCCCTTAATATCTTTACTTGCCTATACAAGATCTGAACTAGGACCTCTTCATAAGTCAAGTTATCCTAAACAACACCCATGACATCAAGAGGCATAACGACATTAGGATCACCAACACATTTTCTTAACATAGAGACATGGAACACCGAGTGAACCGAATTCATTTCAATAGGCAACTTCAACTCATAAGCTACCTTGCCAACCCTATCTATCACCTTATAAGGACCAACATACCTTGGACTTAACTTCCCGTTTTTACAAAAATGGACACACCTTTCATTGGAAAAACCTTCAAATAGACCTGATCACCCACTTGGAATTGTAGGTCTTTCCTTCTTACATTGGCATAGGATTTTTACGACTTTGGGCTGTTTTCAACCTCTCCCTAATCATCCTAACCTTCTCAAAAGCCTCCATAACCCGATAAGGCCCCAATAAAGCCACCACTCAAACCTCAAACCAACCTATCGGTGATCTACAACGTCTCCCATAAAGAGCCTCAAATGCAGCCATATGATGCTAGAGTGATAGCTATTGGTGTAGACAAACTCAATCAACAGAAGGTGATCATCCCAACTACCCTTAAGCTCGAAGACACAAGCCCTAAGCATATCCTTAAGTGTTTGAATGGTTCTTTCGGCTTGGCCATCCATTTGAGGGTGAAAGGCCGTACTAAGGTGAACTTTGGTACCAAGACCCCTTTGAAAAGCCCTCCAAAGTGCGAAGTGAATTGTGCACCATGATCCGATATGATGGATAAATGAACCCCGTGTAATCTCACTAACTCATGGATGTACAACCTTGCATTCTCTTCAGCCCCATATGTAGTCTTAACCGGTAGAAAGTTAGCTGATTTCGTCATCCTATCAACCACAACCCAAATGGAATCAAAACCTTTTCTAATCTTGGGCAACCCAACCACAAAATCTATATTAATCACCTCCCACTTCCAAGTGGGAGTCTCTATATCTTGGGTTAGGCCACCTGGCCTTTGGTGTTCGGCTTTGACTTGTTGATAACTATGGCAATCGAAAACGAATTTGTCAATGTCCCTCTTCATGCCTACCCACCAATACACATACCTCAAGTCTTTATACATTTTGGTAGAATCGGGGTGGATAGAGTAAGAAGAATTATGGGTCTCATCATGAATTTTCTCCCTCAAACCATCAACAGAAGGCACATATAACCTACCTTAGTATCTAAGGGCCCCACTTCTCCCTTGGGAGAAAACCTTTAGTTTGCCCTCTTTCACCAAGGCCTTCAATTCAAGCAAGGAGGAGTCTTATTTTCCTTTCACCTCATCAACCAAAGAAGATTTAGCACCATCATCAACAACAACACCATTACCCACATCTTCCAACCTAACCACTAATCTAGCCAATCTATGCACCTCCCTAGCCATCTATCTATCACCACCATCCATATGAGCTAGGGTACCCATGGACACTTGACTCAAAGCATCCGCAACCACATTTCCCTTACCCGGGTGATAATGTATACTCATGTCATAATATTTGAGAAGTTCTAGCCACCTTCTTTGTCTAAAGTTGAGATTATTTTTAGTGAAGACATATTGGAGCCTCTTATGATCGGTGAAGATATCCACATGCACCCCATACAAATAATAGCGCCAAATCTTTAATACAAACACAATGGCGGCTAACTTTAGATCATGTGCAGGGTAATTCCTTTCATGCACTTTGAGTTGTCTATAAGCATAGGGTATGAACTTACCATTTTGCATTAGCACCCAACCTAATCCAACTCTAGATGCATTATAAAAACCCTCAAGCCTATCCGGTAGTGACAATAGAAGAGCAAACACAAGCCTATCCTTCATGTTTGGAAGCTTCTCTCACATTCATCGGTCCATACAAACTTAACCTCCTTTTAAGTTAATTTTTTCATAGGGGATGAAATAGAGGGGAGCCCATCCATAAACCTTCTATAGTAACCCGCAAGGCCCAAGAAACTCCTAATATCCAATGGGATCAACAGTCTAGGCTAATTTCTAATCACATCGATCTTCTTAGGATCACCTTAATACTATCTCCCGACACCACATGACCCAAGAAGGCAACCTCCTTCAATCAAAATTCACACTTTTCATATTTAGCATACAATTTCCCCTCCCTCAATCTTTGTAACACAACCCTAAAATAACCCATATGCTCCTCTCTGCTATATAAAAAGATCAAAATATCATCAATGAAGACCACAACAAAGGAATCAAGGTAGGGTTTGAAGACCCTATTCATTAGGCCCATGAAGATGGACAATGCATTAGTCAACCCAAAAGACATCACAACAAACTCATAATGCCCATATCTAGTTCAAAACGTCGTCCTAAGGATATCACACTCCCTCACCCTCACTTGATGATGCCCAGACCGAAGATCAATCTTAGAGAAGAAGCTGGCCCTTTGTAATTGGTCAAACAAGTCATCCAGAGAGGATATCTATTCCTTAACTCCTTCAACTCCACGGGGGCCATATGGTAAGGGGGAACGGAGGTAGGTTGAGTATTAGGAAAGAGATCTATGCCAACATCTATCTCCGTTTCGGGAGGGACACTTGGGAGGTCATTTGGGAAGACATCAAGAAACTCATTTACAATGGGGACCAACTCAATGGAAGGGACTTTGGACTCCACATCTTTAACCCTCACAAGATGATACAAATATCCCTTAGAAATCAACTTATGGGCTTTAATGTATGAAATGAATCTACCCTTGACCACCACATCTTGACTTTCCCATTCAAGGATGGGTTCATCAGAAAATTGAAACTTGACTGTGGGTTCTACAATCAATAGAAGCATAGTAGGCATGCAACCAATCCTACCCAAGAATGACATCAAAGTCTACCATGTCTAATTCAACAAGATCGCAAGGCAATTACTTATGCAAAATGCAAATAAGACAATTCCTATAAACTTTCTTAGCACCAATGGAGACATCAATAGGGGTAGACACTTTATATGACTCATGCAAATACTCGGGGACAACATGGAACTTTTTAGTAACAAAAGGGGTAACAAAGGTAAGAGTGGCACCCAAATCGATCCAAGCATATCCATCAAGATCAAAGATTTTTAACATATCGGTAACAACATCGGGGACCTCGCCAACCCCATGCCTTCCATATAGAGCATAAAACCGGTTGTGCCTTGGGGAACTACCTTGAGACCACCTTTACCTAATGGAACCGTATTTGCACCACAGACTTTGCCACGGTTTCTTGGGTAATCTATATTCTTGTGACCAAGATTCCCACAGCCAAAACATGCATTAGAACCCTTCAAACATGGGCCAATATGACTCTTTCCATATCTAGGACACATATCAAGAGGAGACACACCACCAACACCTTGAGGCCTAGGGAAGTCATTGACAAACCCCCTATTAGTAGCATGAGGAGGCCTTTGACCTTGATGAAATCTAGCACCCTTTTCGAACTTACCCTCAAAATTGGCCCTCTTGGCCTCATGGCCCCTCCTCTTTCTCAACTTTTCCTCCTCCATTTGCTCGGCATAAGTCATCAACCAAGATAAGTCCATATCACCAATAAACAAGGCAGATTGACATTCTTCACTCACTAAGTTGGAGACCCTCATCACAAATTTATTCATATGGGATCTAGGATCGACCACCAAGTGAGCAGCATACTTTGAATGTTGATTAAATTTGAGGGCATATTCCCTTATACTCATAGCATCTTGTTTCAAGTTCATAAACTCTACCAACTTTTCTTTGCTAAGCTCAAGAGGGAATAATCGATTAAGGAAGGCCAATTTGAATTCTTCCAAAAGCACCACATAACAATTTCCTTTATCCCCCTTCCATTGCTCATACCAAATTTTAGCTACCCCTTTGACTTGGTATGCCGCCAACTACGCCTTT
The DNA here is from genome assembly GCA_025774065.1 of Solanum ossicruentum. Classification (NCBI taxonomy): domain Eukaryota; kingdom Viridiplantae; phylum Streptophyta; class Magnoliopsida; order Solanales; family Solanaceae; genus Solanum; species Solanum ossicruentum. The sequence goes on along the minus strand of JAOTQR010093601.1, from coordinate 5,123 downwards.
TCATTCGGCCCAATACCCGTGATATTCAAGATTTTGTATACCTCATCAACGAACTATTATGGATCTTCATCTACCTTTGACCCATGGAAAATCGGAGGAATTCATCCTCATGAAGTCTCTTACCTTAGCTCCCGGGGGTAGTAGCATGAGTGATTGGGGCCCCTTGATTGACTTGTTTGGCCACCACTTGGGCAAGCATCGTAAGAGCATCCTGGAGCTCACCATTGGTAGGTTTCTCCTCAGGAGTTTGGGCCCATCTTCATCTAGTGTTTGGCATGATCTATCATAACAAAGTGAAACGACCCCAAAAGTGCCCAAAAACGTGCCTCGGAATGCCTAAAATTTTAAATTCCATGTATCTCAAAATCCGTTTGCTATTTTGAAAATCCAACATCATATTCTTGTTCAGGGCTTCCAAATTAGGTGCAGAGGGATCTAACCCCAATTTATGAGCGAAAGATTAACAATTACAAAATTCCAAAGTTCGATTTCCAGAGGGACTTTCACGTCCCCCTCGCGACGTGCCCCTATTTATTTTGGGGATTGTCTTTTTTTCGTTCAAGACTTCTAAGTCTTGGGCCTAAGTGTTCCCAAATGTGTTTTTACCAATACTTAGCCAAATTTCACCCTTATATCATCTTAAACATTTCTCAATACTCCCCAAAACACTTAGTCATATTTTCACTCCTCAAACTCAAGTCTCAAACCCTTATCCCAAGCTAAGGTTCTCCTTCAAGGTTCTTCTTCAAACTTCAAATCTCAATCTTTAATCTTCACGAAGTTGATCTCTAAGCTAAGGTATGTGAGTTTCTTTCATGGGTTCCTTTCACCCATGATACCCAAGCATCCTTTTACTCAAATTGCATTATTTAAAGTTGATTTACAAATGTATGTTGCTTATTATGAAATTCACTGCAAACTATGTTAAAACTATGTAAATTTGTGACTGTTTGGCTAGTTTTGAGCTATAAATCATAGATCTATTGTAAGATTTGATGAGGGGATTTGATGTATATGTCTTGAGGGTGTTGCAAGGTGTTGATTGATGGTTTTACAATAGATTTTCTTGCATGATTTCATCTCTAAATTGTAGTTTTATGCTACCATTTCACACCGTCTAAGTATTTGATAAAATATTTGGATGTGGTTTCTTGAGGAGTTAAAGGTCCAAAACATGAGATATGATATAAATGGCTATATAATAATGAAATGAACTTATGTACATGATAAATTCTATATAAAGTATTGCATTAGACCATGCCCAATTCGAGGAGAATAAGAACCTGGATAACCTAGATGGGGTTCGTACTCATCACCCTAGTGAAGGGTTTGTGCTTTTCTCACCTGGTGATGGGGCGACATCATGACCAACCTAAATAGGGATTTGTACTCATCAACCTAGGGGAGGGTTTTTAATTCTTCACCATAGTGATAGGGCGGCACTATCAATAACCTAGATGAGGGTTAGTACTCATCCACCTATGTGATAGGGTGACATCATCAATAACCAAAGGGTTGTACATTTGGAAATCTAGCTTAGTCTCTTCTACACATATGATATCCTATATGAGCATGAGTACTTAAGCATGTTTTGCTTTTGCATTGATCACACATGTCAGATTGTTATATTATGCCTATTGCCTATTGATATTCATTTTAATTATGATGCTTATTTCTTTTTTGCATTGCATCCTAAATACTTAGTACATTCAAACGTACTTATGCATACTATATGCATACATGATGTCACCATGTAGGAACTGATGCCCAAGTTGATCATCCTTCTCCACATGGCTAGTTCGGTGCTATTAAAGCTAGTTGGTGAGTCCTTCACTTTGGGGACTTAGTTTATGTTTCTTCTATTATGTATTAAGACACTCTTCTTTATTACCTATTTTGACTATGAGGGTTAGCCCGGTAACTTTGTCTTGGCCCTGCCTCTTACCTATGTACTAGATATGTTTGTTGGACATGTTATGTATCTATGGTATGAGTTTGAATCTTGTCTTTTGACCATGATATTGTGCAAGCTTTTCCCTTAGCCCCGGTTTCCCAATTTAACAAACACCTCTAAATACATAGATAAGAGTGGGGGCCAAGACAAGGTAATCGAGCTCACACTCATAGTCAAAATAGAACATAAAGTAGAGTGTCTCAATACAAAGCAAGGGAAATCATAGACCAAGGTCTTCGAAATGGCGGACTCACCAACTAGCTTGAGCAGCACCCAACTAGACACGTGGAGGAGGAGGATAATCAACTTGGGCTCCAATTTCTACATGGTAATATCATGTAGGTAAGAGTATGCGTTAGTACGTTTGAATGCACTAAGTATGCAGAATGCAATGCAATAAGAAATAATCATCATTATCAAAATGCGTAACAATAGGCAATATACATAATATAGCAATATGGCATATATGATCAACGCTAGAGTAGAACATGCTTAAATAACTCATTCTCATATAGGATATCATATGTGTAGAATACACCAAATTAGATTTCCAAAGTACAAACCCCTTGGTAGGTTAGTGATGATGCCGCCCCATCACTTAGGTGGTGAAGTACTAACCTTTCACTCGGTTGATGAGTACAAACCCCCAACTCGATTGGTGGTAATGCCGCCCTATCACCTAGGTGTTGAAGGACTAAACCTTCACTCGATTGATGATGTCGCCCTATCACTAGGTGGATAAGTACTAACCCTTCTCTGGGTTAATGAGTACAAACCCCATCTAGGCTATCTGGGTTCTTAGAACCCCCAGATTGGGCATGGTCTAATGCAACACTTTATATTGAATGTATCATGTACATAAGCTCATTTCATCATCATAACATCAATCATATCATATCTCATGCACTGGACCTTCAATTCACAAGTAACCCTTGCCGAACATTTTATCAAACACTTGGGGCGGGGGTGTGTGTGTGTGTAATGGGGTAACATATAATGCAATTTAATGATGAAATCATGCAAGAAAATCTGACTTAAAACCATAAATCAACACCTTGCAACACTCCCAACACATTCACATCAAAACCCTTCATCAAATCTAATATTAGATCCAGATTTAGATCTCAAAACATGAAAAAACAACCTTACTTTCATGAACTCAGATCACTGTGCAGTAAATTTCTTAAATATATAAGACCCACATATAAAATCAACTTTAAATCATGCAAATTGACTAAAAAGGAGATTAGGGCACCATGGGTGGAAGAACCCAATTGCTAAGACCTATATAGCTTAGCTTTAGAGAAGCATTTGGTAAAGATTGAAAATGGAGGCTTGAAGCTTGAAGGAAATCCTTAGTTCTGGATGACACTTTTGAGACTTGAATTTTGGAGTGAAAATATGTCTAAGTATTTTGGGGAGTATTGAAAAATATTAAGGATGATATAAGGGTGTAATTTGGATAAGTATAGATAAAAATATGTTTGGGAAAACTTGGGCCCAACACTTAGAATATTTTGGAAGAACTAGAAAAAAAACAGGCACCATTTGGAAGAACTAGAAAAAAAACAGGCACCATTTTAATTCCGCGACGCGGATTCCTCTCTAGAAATTGCATTTTTGAGATTTTGTAATTACTAAATATTTGCTCTTAAATTTGTGTTAGACCCTTTTCCCCTACTTTGGGACCCCTAAACAAGAATATGAAGTCAAATTTTTGAAATAACAAACGAATTTTGAGATATATAAAAATTAAAATTTCAGGCATTCCAAGGCATGATCTTGGGAACTTTTTGGGGTCGTTACATCTAAATAGAGTGTCCATGGGTAGTCTAACTCATGTTGAGGATGGTGGCAAGAAGGTGGCTAGAGAGGTCTGTCGGTTGGCTAGATTTGGGGTTAGGTTGGATGAAGTTGATAATGGTGGTGTAGTAGTGGTTGATGGTGGTGTAGTGGTGGTTGATGGTTCTAAGTCTTCTTTGATTGAGGAATTCAAGTCAAAAGAAGACCTTAATCCCATTTTGTTAGAGTTGGAGGCCTTGGTAAAGGATGGTAAAGTGGGGGTTTTCTCCCAAGGGGGAGATGGTACCTTTAGGTACCAAGATAGGTTGTGTGTGCCTAATGTTGATGACATGGGGGAGTTGATTCTGAACAAGGCTCATGACTCATCCTATTCTATTCTTCCTGATTCTATGGGAATAGATAGAGACTAGGGGGAGGTACCTTGGTGAGGTTGGTGTGATGGCTTTGTTAGTACCGAATTCCGTTATGGAAGTTTTAGAGGATGATGAGGTTGATAAGAGAAAGATCTGAGAAGGCTCAAAGTAGGCAAAAGTCATATTCTGATATGAGAAGGAGAGAATTTGAGTTTAAAATTGGTGATTGGGTTTACTTAAAGGTCTCATCCATGAAGGGTATGGTTCAGTTTGGCAAGAAAGGTAAATAGAGCCTAAGGTTTATAGGGCCATATAGAATTTTGAGGAGATTTAGTAAGGTTGTATATGAATTGGAATTGCCCGTGGTTATAAATATGGTTCATCAAGTCTTCCATGTGTCTATGCCAGGGGCACGAAGTTGTAAATTTTCTTCTTTGCGTTGGGTCCACATCGCGGACCAGATGCGGACCAGTACATAAATTTTCTTAGTTTTATTATATTCCCAATGGCATTGGGGTCATAGACCCATGCCCACTAAAATGTGAAATCACCTATACTTAGCCATTTTTCAACTCTATACCACTCAAAACCCTCACAAAAATCTTTCCAAGGCTTAACCAAGTATCTCATTCCAAATTCAAGGATTTCAAGCTTAACTTTGGAACTCAAGGATTCACTTCAAGCTCTATGTTTCCTTCAAGCTCTTCTCAAGAAAACCCAAGTTTGAGGTATGTGGGTTTCATCCAGTGGGTCCTTTCACCCATGGAGCCCAATCTTCCTTTATATGAAAATTGCATGTTTTCAAGTTGCATTATCTATGGGTATCTCTTATTATAGATTGTGAATATAAATTATATTGGGGTTTTATGAAATATTGATTGATTATGCATGACTATCTATTTCAAGCCTATACCATGAATTGGTTTTGGTCTATTGAGACTATGCATGTTTTGAGCTATGAAACTATGATCTATTATGAGTTTTGATGATGGATTTCAAGGTACCCTACATGA
>JAOTQR010093594.1:0-31695 GCA_025774065.1 Solanum ossicruentum | reverse complement strand
TTGATCCTAGCATGTATATACAACTTACAAGTCATTGGTTTACCTAACTTTTATAAAATCATACATTAGAACTACGATCTCATATCTGCTCCAATTCTATTCATATACTAAGAAATTGACTTTAACATCTATGCTCAACTAAGAATTCTCAATTAAAATCCTATATAATATGAAAGATGACTCAGTCTTAGCTTTAAAAAGTTGGGGTGTTACAAAGCATACATAAAAAAAATAGTTTTAATACATAGCATAAGATCAAAGACATTGTCCTCAGAATGGAGGACTCACCAAACTTACTTTGAGAGATATCACACTAGACATATGGAGGAGGAGGATGATTAAATGGGGCTTCGGTTACTACAAAATAATATGATGTAGGCATAGAGTATGCGTCCATATATTTTAATGCACTAAGTATGTAGGAAGTAATGCAAAAATAGATAAGCAACATAGTCAAAATGCATAATTAAGCGATAGATAGTCATATAACAATATGGCATGCATGAATGATACTTGAAGTATACATGCTTACATATATAGAACATATTACATGTGTAGGAGTAGATCATCATCAAATACCAAGAAACTTAGTACTTGGAATCTAAGGTAGACCACCCCTTAGAAGTGATTGAGATACCAACCCCTCAATTGGTTAATTGCTTACCACCCCCATCCAAGATGATTGAGGTATCGACCCCTCAATTGGTTGATGGCTTAGAACCCCCTTCTTAGGTTATTGAGGTACTAACCCTTCAATTGGTTGATGGCTTACCACCCTCATCCGAGATAATTGAGGTACCAACCCCTCAATTGGTTGATGGCTTACCACCCACATATAGGTGACTGTGGTACCAACCCCTCAATTGGTTGATGGCTTACCACCCCCATCTAGGAGATTGAGGAATCACCCCTCAATTGGCTATGGTCAACTCACAAAACAATAGATACTTCTCATGAAATCAACACATACATATCATCCTTTCATCATTATAAATTCACTTAACTCATATGCCAAGCATTAGGCCTTCAACAACTCAATACATATTAACTAGACATTTCATCAAACACTTGGTGGGTGGGAAATGCTAGTGTTAAACCATGAAATTTAAGAGTGAAATCATGTAAGAAAACTTAATGTAAAATCACCCACCAATACTTTGTAACACCATCATGTAACATACATCAAAAACCTTCATCAAATCTTAAGATAGATCTAAGATTCATAGCTCAAAACATGCTTAAAAAGTCACACTTTCACAAAATCCCAACATGGTTCATAGTCAAATTCATAATAGAAGATCCATAAGTAAAATCAACTTAGAAACATGTATTTTAGGTAAAAAGGAAGCTTAGGAACCATGGTGAAAGGATCCAACGGTTGAAACCCACATACCTTAGCTTTCAAGAATTCTTGATGAAGACTAGAAATGGAGACTTAAAGCTTGAGTAAAATTGTTAAGATCCGGATGAATTTTAGGACTTGAAATTTGGAGTGAAATATTTGTCTAAGTGTATTAGAGAGTATTTGGAAATATCTTGTATGATATGAAGCTGAAATATGACTAAGTATAAGTATTTTATCACATGAGAAGGTTTATGTCATGACCCAAGCCAGGACCTAGATATGACACAGTGATGGGGAACTCGAAGGGATGCCAAACAAGCCCCTTAACATGTCATTACACATACTTAGTCGCGAAAGCAAGAAAACAATCAACAAGTAATCATAAATAGGGATAATTGGGGCTAAGGGATGACTTTCATATTAAAAACAACAAGAGTCAAAAGAGAGTCAAAGCTCATAACATAATATATATCATGTCCAACAACACCTCTAAACCTTAGATACTTAGCGCGGGCAAAGAAAAGCAATTGTGCTCACCCTCATTATAATGGCAATAGGTAATCCAAACATACAAATAAATAATCTGAATATAAGCTTTAGAGAAGATAGATATTATCCCCAAACTTGAGGACTCACCATAAGTAACTTGAACAATCCGTCTAGCCGCAAAGAGAATCTATAGGATCTCTGGTTCCTATATGGTGATATCATGTAGGCATAGAGTATGCGATAGTACTTTTTAATGTACTAAGTATGTAGGATGCAATGCAATAAATGATAAGCACCATATATAAAACAGATAACATAGGTAATAAATAAGCTTATAGCAATGTGGCATGTATGAATAATGATTGAAGTAAAACTATGCTTATATACAACATAATACAAGTGTAGGGAGTGACTATTCTTAGTGAAATTCAAGCCCTACCACCTCCTTGGAGAGGCACATGAGGTACAAACTCCTTCATGAGGTTGACAGAGTACAAACTCCCCCAACAAGGTTGATGGGTACAAACCGCCAAAAAGGTTTCATGGGCCTGCCACCTCCTGACTGAGGCGATCGAGGTACAAACCCCTCAACAAGGTTACTCGGGCGTACAACCTCTTGGATGAGGCTTGGTCATCCCCAACACTATAGAGATAATATAATATACATACATTCCTTCCATCATCATCATCATATACATATATTCCTTTCATCATCATCATATACATAAATTCTTTTCATCATCATAAAGTCATTCAACTCATAAGACATGCATTGGAGCTTCTATTCCTTAAGAAATCATAATCCGGACATTTTATCATACACTTGGCGATGTGTAGTACTATTGTAAAACCATGCAAAGCAAGCCTGAATCATGCTAGAAAATTTAATGTAAGACCATCAATAGATACTTGGTAACACTCTAAATTAAAATACATCAAAAACCTTCATAAAATCTCTTAATAGATCTTAGTTTCATAGCTTAAAACATGCTAAAACAGTCAGAATTTCATAAACCCCAATATAGTGTGCAGTGAAATTCATAATAGATAAGACCCATGAACAAATCAACTTTAAATCATGCAATTTTGAGTAAAAGGGAGTTTGGGTATTATGGGTGAAGGGAACCCATGAAAGAATCCCACATATCTTAGTTTTGTGGAATGACTTGATGAAGGTTGGAGATGGATACTTGAAGCTTGGTTGAATTCCTTAGGATCCGGATAGGGTTTTGGCACTTGAATTTTGAGAGAAACATAAGCCTAAGTGTTTGAGCGAGTATTGAAGAATATCTTGAATGATATGAGGGTGCACTAAAGCTAATTATAGGTGTTTTCACGTATGGGAATACATAGGCCAAACACTCAAAATTCATGGACTGACAAAAATACTGGGCAATAAAATACACTGAGGCACATCGCGCCACTGACGCGCCTGGACACTATTTTCGTCAAACTTGGAAAGTCGAAATTGTGAATCGTTCGTTCTAAAATCGAGGTTAGACCTATCTCCCTTTGAATTTAACCACTTGATCAAGAATATAAAGGCGGATTTTTGAAATCACGCACGGATTTTGAGATATATAGAAATTATGATTCCAGACATTTTCAAGGTACATTTTTGGATACTTTTCTTGGGATCATTTTAGCTTAGGCCCAAAATCAAAATACTTTGGTCTGACTCAACAAAAATGGGCAAAAATAATACTGGTCCTTGCCCCAGCCGCGTCGCGCCAGGGGCGCGAATCAACATGTGGTAATGAATTTTTGGGAAATTGAAATTGCGATTCGTTAGCTCAAAAATAGGGGGTAGACCCATTTCCCACACAATTATTCCCCTTGATCAAGAATATGAAGTCAAATCTTCAATGTCACGCATGGATTTTGATATAGATGGAAATTACTATTTCGAGCACTTCCAAGGCACATTTCGAGCACTTTTGGGGTCGTTTCAATATCTCACCCTTGGGAAAATTCGTCCCCGAATGTCAAAGAAATGTATATGAGAAAAATAATCATGAAGAGATCCGCCTCAACAAGAATGCAACAATGAACTTAAACATCATTTTCAAAAATCTCAACATAAGTGTCAAAATCAGCATGAACTTGTCAACATAAACATGAATGCATGCAAATGACATAAGGGCTGATACATAGGGCTTGAAATCACATAAAGCACTTGGAATTAGTACCTTAGGCTTGAGTATATGGAAGATATAAGGATATCACTTTTGCATGTCCACTTCGTCCTCTCATGTAGCACTTTCTACTTGTTAATTCCTCCAACGGACCTTAACGGAAGCAACATCCTTGTTCCTTGCCTCTTCACTTGCATATCCTAGATCTGAACCTTAACCTCTTCATAAGTCATGTTTTCTTCAACTACACCAACAACATCCAATGGAACAGTAGCATTCGGATCATCCATACACTTCCTCAACATAGACACATGGAAGACCGGTTGAACCAATTCCATCTTACTAGGTAACTCCAACTCATAGGCCACCTTACAATCCTCCTCATCACCCTATAAAGACCCACAAAGCTTGGACTGAATTTACCCTTCTTACCAAAATGGACCACACCATACATGGGTGACACCTTCAAATAGACCCAATCACCAACTTTAAATTCAAGCTCCCTTCTCCTCATATCAGCATAGAACTTTTGATGACTTTGGACTATTTTCAACCTTTCTATAAATAACCTTATCTTCTCCATAGCCTCCATAACCAGATCCGGACCCGACAAAGCCATTTCTCCCACTTCAAACCACCCAACTGGTGATCTACAATGTCTACCATAGAGGGCCTCAAAAGGAGCCATACCAATGCTAGAATGATAGCTATTGTAATAAGCAAACTCAACCAATAGAAGATGATCATCCCAACTTCCCTTAAACTCCAAAATACAAGCCCTAAGCATATCCTCAAGAGTTTGGATAGTTCTTTCAGATTGGCCATCCGTTTGAGAGTGAAAGGTCGTACTAAGCTTAACCTTGGCTCCAAGACCCCTTTGGAAGGACCTCCAAAAGTGTGAAGTGAATTGTGAACCACGATTTGATATGATAGACAAAGGCACCCCATGCAATCTCACCAACTCATGAATGTACAATTTAGCATATTCTTTAGCCCCATAAGTAGCCTTAACCGATAGGAAATAAGCCAACTTTGTCATTCTATCAACCACAACCCAAATAGAATCAAAACTCTTCTTAGTCTTAGGCAACCCATCCACAAAATCCATGTTAATCTCCTCCTACATCCAAGTAGGAATCTCTATGTCTTGGGTTTGGCCAACCGACCTTTGATGTATGGCTTTGACTTGTTGGCAACTATGACAACTAGTTACAAATTTGGAAATATCTTTCTTCATACCTCCACACCAAAACACATCCCTTAAATCTCTATACATCTTGGTAGAACTGGGGAGAATAAAATAGGAAGAATAATGAGCCTCATCAAGAATCCTCTCTCTCAAGCCCTCAACACTAGGCACACACAACCTAACTTGGTACCTAAGGGCACCATCTCCCCCCTTCGGAGAAAACCTCTACCTTAGCCTCTCTCACCAAGGGCTTCAATTCTAACAAGGAGGAATCAAGATCTTGCTTTGTTTTTACTTCATCAACCAAGGAAGATTTTGAACCATCAACAACCACAATACCACCACTATCAATATCTTCTAACCTAACCCCCGGTCTAGCCAACCGATGGACCTCCCTAGCCACCTCTTTCCCCCATCCCCCATCAACATGAGCTAGGCTACCCATAGACACCCTACTCAAAGCATCCGCCACACATTAGCCTTTTTGGGATGATAGTGCACACTCATATCATAATCCTTAAGAAGTTCTAACCACCTTCTTTGTCTCAAAGTTAAATCTTTTTGAGTGAACATATATTGGAGACTTTTATGATCAGTGAACACATTAACAAGAACCTTATAAAAATAATGACGCTAAATATTCAAAGCAAAAACCACAACAGCCAATTGAAGATCATGAGTAGGATAATTCTTTTCATGCACATTGAGTTTCCTAGAAGCATAGGTATCACCTTATCATTATGCGTCAAAACACAACCCAAATCAACCCGAGAAGCATCACAATACACATAACAAAACATTCCAACCCTTCCGGTAGAGACAAGATAGGAGCGTAGACAAGCTTATCCTTCAAGATTTGGAAACTCTTTTCACACTCATTGGTCCACACAAACTTAGCCTTCTTCTGAGTCAACTTAGTCATGAGAGAGCCAATAGAATAAAACCTATTCACAAACCTTAAAACCTGGGCCCAAGAAGCTTCTAATGTCTGAGGGAGTCAAAGGTCTTGGCCTATTTCTAATAACATCAATCTTTTAAAGGTCCACCTAAATACCATATGGTAAGGGGAACATTAATGGATTAAGTATTGGAAATGATGTCTATACCAAATTCTATTTCCCTTTCAGGAGGAACACCGGGAAGGTCACTTGGAATGACATCAAGGAATTCATTTACCACAGGAATCGCCTCTATAGGAAGGACTTTGGACTCAACATCTGTAACCCTCAGAAGATGATAGAGACACCCTTTAGAAATCATCTTTTGGGCTTTAATGCAAGAGATAAACTTACCCTTGACTACCTCATCATGATCCTCCCACTCAAGGATGGGGTTATTTGGGAATTGGAATTTGACCCTACGGGCTCTACAATAAATAGAGGCATAATATACATGCAATCAATCTATCCCAAGAATGACATCGAAATCAACCATATCCAACTCAACAAAATAACAAGGCAATATTTTATGCAAGATGCAAATGGGATAATTCGTATAGACCTTTCTAACAACTTAAGACTCAGACAACAATAGATGCACCAATAAGGCTAGACACCTCATAAGACACACAATAATTCGCGCTCAACATGAAACTTTTTGGCAATAAGAGGAGCAACAAAAAAAAGAGTGGCACCTAGCTCTATCAATGTATACACATCTAAATCAAAGAAATTTAACATACCAGTGACAATATCGGGAACTTTACCAACCCCTTGCATTCCATACAAAGCATAAAACCAATTGTGCCTTGGGGAACCACCTTGTTGGCCATCTTTACCAAAGGAACTGCATTAACACCCTAGCCTTGAGGATGAACATACTTACCCATGTTGCGATTTCATGGACAATCAATCATCTACTGGCCTACCTTTCTACAACCAAAACAATAATTGGTATCCCTCAAGCATGACCTACCATGACCCCTACCATACTTAGAACACCTGAGTTTAGGAATCACACCACCACCCTCTTGGGGCCTTGGGTATTCTTTGAAAAATCTTCCATTAGGTGCATGAGAAGACCCTTGGCCTTGGGGAAACTGGTCGCCTTGGTGACTTTGGAACTTACAATCAAAGCAAGACTTCTTGGCCTCGTGTCCCCTTCTCTTCCTTAATTTCTCCCCTAGATTTGTTGGGCATAAGTTATCAAATAGGACAAATCCATGTCACTAATCAACATAGCATACTGGAACTCCTCACTCACCAAGTCGGATACTCCCATCAAGAACTTGTTCATTCTAGACCTTGGGTTGGCAACCAAGTATGGAGCATATTTTGAGAGTTGGTTGAACTTGAGTGCATACTCCTTCACACTCATGGATCTTTGCTTCAAGTTCATGAACTCTACCATTTTGTCCTCTGTAAGCTCAAGAGGAAAGAATTGGTTGAGGAAGGACACCTTAAACTCCTCCCATAGAACAACTTGTTACCCCCCTTCACCTCTTTCCATTGCGTTTACCATATTTGAGCTACCCTTTTGAGTTGGTAAGCCACCAACTCTGCCTTTTCTTCGAATTCTCATGCCCATAATAGACAACATCTTGTATACCGTATTAATAAATTCTTGAGGGTCCTCATTCACCATAGACCTATTGAGCTCCAGTGAGTTCATCCTTATGAAGTCCCTAACTCGAGATGCCGAAGTGGAAGCATGAGGAGCTTGGGCCCCTTAGTTGGCTTAATTAGCCACAACTTGAGCTAGCAAAATGAGAGCATCTCGGAGCTCACCATGAGCTGTTTATTTTTCGGGTGTACGAGCTCTTCTTCCCCTTGTGTTAGGCATGATCTAGAATAGCAAAGAACAATTACTGGGGGGAGGGAGGAAACCTTACTTTAACTTCTATAGCATAACATAGAGTAGGAAGAAGGGAAATATTTCCTAAAACGTCTCATAGCCTCTTTCTTTATGTTATGGTGCACAACACAACCATGAATAAGACTCTAATCTATGTGGTGTGTTGGATTCCGAAGACTATTAACAACCTAGTGCTTTGATAGCAAGTTTGTCACGACTCAATCCTAGGGACTAGATGTGACACGAAGAATAAGGAACCCGAAGGGTCCTCAAACAAGTCTCTTTACATATCATTATACATCCTTGGATGCGGAAGCATTAGAATAACAACGAGAGATATTAAAAAGGGAATGTGGGAAAAAGGGGTATCCTTCATTTCATAGAAACATAGTAAGCTCAAAAGATTATAACATTAATACATCATAAGATTCCAACAACACCTCTACTACACAGATAGGAGTACGGAACCAAAACAAGCAACTGGGATCACCCCTCTTATTCATAAGCATACATCAAGGAAAAGAGTCTTGATATATATCATAGGATCAAAGACATTGTCCCTAGAATGAAGGACTCACCAGACATGCTTTGAGAGATATCACACTAGCCATGTGGAGGAGGAGGATAATCAAGTGAGGCTCCGTTTCCTACATGATAACATCATGTAGGCATAGAGTATGCATTAGTACATTTGGATGCACTAAGTATGTCGGAGCAACGCAACAATAGATAAGCAACATAGTCAAAATGCATAATTAAGCGATAGATAGTCATATAACAATATGGCATGCAAGAATGATACTTGAAGTAAACATGCTTACATATATTAAACATATTACATGTGTAGGAATATACCATCATCATAGACTAAGCAACTTAGGTACCAACCCCTAAATTGGTTGATGGCTTACCACCCCCATCCAAGATGATTGAGGTACAAAAACCTCAATTAGTTGATAGCTTACCACCCCCATCTTAGGTGATTGAGATATCAACCTCTCAACTGGTTGATGGCTTACCACCCGCATCCGAGATAATGGAGGTACAAACCCCTCAATTGGTTAATGGATTACCACCCCCATCTAGGTGATTGAGGTACCAACCCCTCAATTGGTTGATGGCTTACCACTCCCATCTAGGTGATTGAGGCATCACCTCTCAATTGGCTATGGCCATCTCACAACAAAATAGCTACTTCTCATGAAATCAACAAAGACACATCATCCTTTCATCATCATAAAGTCACTTAACTCATTTACCAAGCATTAGGCCTCCAATAACTTAAGATACATTAACTTGACATTTCTTCAAACACTTGGTGGGTGCACAATACTACTATAAAATAATGCAATTCAAGAGTGAAATAATGCAAGAGAACTTAATGCAAAACCACCCACCAAAACTTGGTAACACCCTCATGTAACATACATCAAAACTCTTCATCAAATCTCAAGATAGATCTAAGATTCATAGCTCAAAACATGCTTAAACAGTCATACTTTCACAAAACTCCAACATGGTTCATAGTCAAATTCATAATAGAAGACATCATAAGTAAAATCAACTTAGAAACATATATTTTATGTAAAAGGGCAGCTGAGGTACCACAGGTAAATGGATCCAATGGTTGAAACTCACATACCTTAGGTTTGAAGAATTCTTAATGAAAATTGGAAATGGAGACTTGAAGCTTGAGCGAACACTTAAGATCCGTATGAGTTTTGGAACTTGAAATTTGGGGTGAAATATATGGCTAAATGTTTGAGAGAGTATTTGGGAATTTCTTGTATGATATGAAGGTGAAATATGACTAAGTGTATGTATTTTCACGCATGGGAAGGATTAGGCCCAAGACCCAAAGGCCATGGACCGACTCAACAAAACTGGACAAAAATAACATTGGTCCATGCACCAGCCGATTGTGCCAGGGGCACGAATCGACACTGGATAAGGAATTTTTAGGAATTCAAAATTGTGAGTCATTTGCTCTAAAATCGGAGTAAGACTAATCTCCAACTCAATTTTGCCCCCTGATCGAAAATATGAAGTTAGATTTTTGATGTCACACATGAATATTGAGATACATGGAAATTACAATTTCGAGCACTTTCATAATACATTTCGGGCACTTTTGGGGTCTTTTTACTATCAATGCCTGCTCTCCAGTCTAAACAAGGAGGTGACAAGGATAGAAAATTTATCTAAATGACTTTCTCCAGAGAGGATACAAATCATGATCCGATGAAGAGTCAAAGATAGAGCCTTCAACAATACCTCAGGCATCACCCTAATCCTCTATCTAATCATTGGTGCATTAAGATCTCGCATTCTAACTATAAGGACGCCATATAGAAGAATGAGTATGGTTGACTAGCTCGTTCTATTTTTGATGAGCCTAGCATCATCATTAAGGGATTGGATAGTGTCCTAGGCCTTTAGGACACTATCACTAGATAGGGCTCTAGTGGCTGGTAGGACCATCGAGGAAGTACTCTCTAACCATGGTTCAGGAGTTCTTTGCATCATATGCTACCGCCGTTCTTGGCTCTCTTCCTAATTGGAAGCAATTTCTCACTTAGCCCGGGTTAACACATACATGGGTGAGGGGTTAACAGGTTGATATCTTAGAAACTACTATCTATCAGATGCTATTTTGGCCTGAGTTCCCAGCCTCCAGGTCCATAATAGAGTTCGATAGAAGATTTGGGTAGACTCGGGATAAGGCCCGGATGAGTGGCCAAGCTAGCAGGGCTAGTTTGATGAGATGGGTTGTTCACCAGATCACAGAGCAGGACCAAACCATGAGTGGGTAGCTACTTCATCGGAGCCTATCATAAAGTCTTCACTCATCTTCACTGATAAATTTTGATGGGTTGTGGCGGGATAACAGATCTGGCATACATTTTTTGATAATACACTGATGTCGAACCATACAGTATTAGTTATTATCATCTTGGATAGCTATGAGATTGATTGGCCCACCTGATTATGGAGCAAATAGATGAGGCAGCCATGTCCCCTTCCCCAACTTGATTTATAGACTATGTATAGAGTTAGGGGTGGAGATACTACTTCACTTGGACCCATTTATCAAGGTTCAGTGAACCTTAGATGCTAGCTGGATAAAGTTTGATATTAATATGTTGGCCCTCCAGCGAGCACTGCACTATACAAACTCAGATTCAAGAGAAGTTTGCTATGGTGCCATAGCCTGAGCCTCTATTTACTATCACTGCTGTTGCTCCCACTACTAGGAGACCCCCACAGACTGAGGCTAATGTGGAGAGAGGCCTACTACTACAACTACGTCCCAGAGGCCATACCATACTAACAGCTCTCGCTGGCATGGTGTATGTGTCAATGGCTTCTATTCAAGCCATGGCATAAAGGCAAGCCCATGTTAAGTTACAGCTGACTTAGTTATTATAGTAGATTAGGTCCTAGGTTCGCCAAGCAATTTCAGAAGATAAGGTTCGCATGTAGGCGTTCATGGTGGCTACTATTCAGGAAAGACTTACACCTGTGGGTAGTCACATAGATGCATTTCAGCAGCCAGTATAGAAGAGCCTTAGCTCAGCGTGGCCTGTAGATATAATGGCCATTCAGACGAAGATCTAACATCTCCAGGATGAGAGAACAACACATTGGCAGCACTGGTTGTTTTCCCACTGGCCAATTTGATAGAGTCGATGGTTGATTTATTTGCTCCTAAGGATACATCACTCACTTCCCTTGAAAAGAGGCCCCACATTGATAATCTATATATAGTGAAACTGCAGGCAACAATCACAGAGGAGCAAGAGTATGAGCTTGCTAGGATTCTCACGATGTAGGATGAGGAGATGCAACAAGCTCTTGAGCTAGAGAGAGTGAGGGGTATTGGACCCTACAGACATACGTCTACTACTATGGAGGCAACTAAGGAGGTTAAGGGTGGCCAAAAACAGTCAGAGACTAGCACTTAGGTGCCCTAGTATGTCTCTTTTTGACCCTTGTGCTTTTCTATGATATTTTGTGTATTGAGGAAAATGTAAATCTTTGTTGATGGGGTGTGGGTAGTTATAAGTCTCAGTGAAGTTTGAGTAACCTTGGCCTATAACTATCCCGAATTTGGAATCCTAGGTATTTTCTTGCCTGTGTTCTTTTTTCCCAAAGATATTTACTTTCTGTTGAACTGGCATGTTTAGGATGTGTAGGTAATATTAGTAGCATGTAGTACTAATTTCTATGGCATATGTTTGTTTTTGCATGAAAAATGATACCAACAAAAATTTAGTTAGTTAGTCTTGATAGCAACCATATATATTTGATTGTTTTATTGTGTTTGTTCTAATAAGTGAGGTAAAATTATGATTAAAAGTATGATCTAAGAGTCTTTGTTAATAATGTAACCAGTGCTCTGTGTGTGTGAGCTTTCTTTGCTAAATTCATATGTTGTGTTTTAATTCAGAACTTTCCTTGTTACTCTGGCTTAGACTATAGGTTAGTTGGTATGAAAAGGATCTTAGGCCACTGGTCATATTAGCCCACTTAGCCTAAATAACCAACTAAATATGCAAAACATCCCTTGATCCCATTGCTTGAGCCTTGCATGTACCTTTTTCTTTGTAAAAACTAAGTTATCTAGCCTTGTTAAATATAAAATCTTGAAATTGGCCCTAGTCATTTCTTGAATATTGTGCACCATGACTGAGGCAAAAAGCTTAAGTTGAGGGTGGCTACAAAAACTGGCCCTAGTTCATACGTTGGATATTGTGTATCTCGATTCAGGCCAAAAGCTTAAGTTCAGGGTGGCTGGTGTAAGGGTAAACACACAAAATGAGGTAAACGCTAGTAATACATAGAGAAGGGGCAAGAACAATGAGTAGATGACTAATCGATGAGATCAAAAGAAAAATGACGTGAAACAAAAGGCAAAGAGCAAACACTGAGAGTAAGGAACCCAAAAAATTTTGAAATAGCAGAAGGGGAGAATGAAGTAAAAAATGACAATTTTGATAGACGAAATATGTAGAAAAATACGGTGTCAAGGAGGGCCTTTAGTCACTCTTGTCCCAAAAACATCATACCAAAGCCCCATGAGTCTGCGTTACAAACCAATAAAATCCTAAAGTTATCCTAGTCCAAGTATTCAAAGGTCATAGTCATGAGTATAGGGGCAAGTATATGGTATTGAACATGGTATTTTTATATCTTTTGTGAAAGTGAGTGGTTTTTGTAGTCCCAATCATTGAATTTGGAAATATCATCATGAGTGGTACATAGGACTTCTTTCTGTGAATGCACATGCATTGCATTGTTGATATTAGACTAACTCAGTAAGTGTTGCTTTTTGATGATTAGCTTTCTTGTCGTAGTTGCACCGGCGTATGTGTTGATCTTCATGGGTTTGCTTGATAGCTATCTGATATGCTTAGATGAGTGGTATGGGTATCTATGCTTGAGTATAAGATGATGTGTGCCATTTGATTGAGATCTGTCTGTTACTATACTACTTATGTAGACTAATTTTGTTGCTTGAGTTCAAGCAACAACTTTAAGTTGAGAGTGTTGATGTGCTATGAAAATATAACAATTTTGATGCTTAAAACTTAAAATTTTGTGAGTTCTCAAAGTTATGTTAGTAGATTTGATTTGTTTCTATGTTTGTTTGGTTACAGGGTTGGCATGATTTTTTGGCTCAGTGTGCAGAAATTGAAGTATTTGTTGTTCTATGACACCCTTTATGGTCTATGGAAGTTTCCATGGGCATAAAGTAGGTTTTGTAGCAAAATCTAGTGAAGGGAAGATTTTGTGAAGTTAAGTCTATGAACATACAGACGAGCCTTAAAATATTATACGAGCCGTAGACAACGTGTTGTACCCTGAGGATCAGAAAGTGGGGAGTTGCTAAACAATCATCAGAAAAACCCTCCACAGGCCATAAGATTTTATACGGTTCATAGATAGGTCTCACAGAATTTAGCCCCAGATTTGAATATGTAATCCACGAATCCCGGATTATGCGCCAAAGAACTTTTTATGTCTTTTAATGATGTTCGTAGTGCCTGCCGACCCAATTCTCTTATTTTTATTTGGCTTTGCATTTTGAATACTATAAATAGGTTTTTTAAGTTATTTTTCGCAGAAGAAAGTAGAGAGTCAGCAGGAACCAGTGAGAAACATTGTCAAACACTTGGAAAACAATATTTTGTGTAAGTGCTTGGATTTCTTACACTTAATTTGAAAAGCTTGGATTTCTTGCACTTAATTTCATTCATGTAAGTGCTTAATTATGCTATTCAATATCATTATTGTTGCATCTCCACTAAGTATAAGTCGCTAAATCCACAACAAGGGGTATAGGAATCATGAAGAACTAACATGGTAAAACTGGATAATTCATAATTCTTGGAAAGTGCGCATAGATGTATTAATTAATTTTATTCATTTATAATGCTTTTAGGTTGCCAACATTAGAATTAACCTAGTATTACTAATTGGATCAAGGTAGTAATGAATAGGAAAAGAGATTAATTAACATAGTTTGATTGATGTTTCTCATCTAGTTTGGCGAGGTTGTACTGGAACAATAGGTAAGAGTTAGTAATGTCACGCTTCTGTGATAGATCAAATTACATAGTGAAATTCACCTCTCGCTTGGATCAAAGGGTTTGGCAAACTTAACTTACCATTCTACCTGCTACACACTAGAAAAGGATGTGATTGTCAGGTAATACCTAGTTAGGGAATCATGGGGAACACAACACCCTAGTTACTCTTCTTACTGATTTCACACACTTGTCTTACCTTAGGATTTCTTTCTACAGTTTTATATCCCCCCCCTCTTTTGGGAGATATGTAGGTTAATCAACTCGAATTACTTGAAATTACTCTAAGTCTACCGTATTTCCTATGGGTTTGGCCCTAATCTTGGTTAGGTTATATGTCTTGACAATGACCACTTTAACCTGCAAAAATGAGGTGTCGCTTGGTCGACTTCACCAATCTAGTCAACCAGTGCACATCTTTTACCAACTTCTTGTTACTCTAATCAACATGAACCACACTACCCATAGATAGTCTACTAAGGACATCAGCTACAACATTTGCCTTCCTAAGATGGTATTGCGTACTCATGTCATAGTCTCTGAGAAGTTCCAACCATCTCCTTTGCCGCAAGTGAAGATCCCTTTGGTCAAACACATATAGCAAGTTCTTGTGATTGGTGAAGACATCAATATGAACCCCATATAAGTAATGTCATCAGATCTTCAAAGCAAACACTACATCCGCTAATTCAAGATCATGAGTTGGATAATATTGTTCATGAACCTTCAACTGTCTTGAGGCATAGGCTATCACTCTTACCATATTGCATAAGTACACAACCTAAACCATTTTGAGAAGCATCACAATATACCACAAACCCATCTTAGTACTAGTAGTGTCAAAAGAGTAGTCAATTTAAGACGATCTACTAAAGTCTGAAAGCTCTTCTCACTTATTTTTCAATACGAACTTGGCCTTATTTTGAGTCAATTTAGTTAATGGAGAAACAATAGATGAAAGGCCATGAAAAATTCTCTAGTAATAACCTACTAAACCAAGACAACTCCGAATATTTGAAGGAGTCAATGGTCCTTGCCAATTCTTCACTGCCTCTGTGTCCTTTGGATCAATCTTAATACCCTCACCAGACACCACATGGCTTAGAAAAGCTACCTCATCTAAACAAAAGTCGCATTTGCTAAACTTGGAAAATAGTTATTTCTCCCTATAAGTCTGAAGAAGCAACATCAGATGCTCCATAAGCTCTTGTTCACTCCGTGCATAAATCAAAATATCATCAATGAAGACAACTACAAAAGTATCAAACAAATGGCTTGTACGCCTGATTCGTGAGATCCATAAATCCACCGGAGCATTAGTAAACCCAAATGACATCACCACGAACTCAAACTGCCTATATCTAGTTCGGAAAGCCATCTTAGGAATGTCACACTCTTATACCCTCAACTGACGATAATCAACATAAAGATCAATCTTTGAGAGATGTGTAACCCTTTTAATTGATCAAGCAAGTCACCAATTCTTGGCAATAGATACTATTTCTTTATGGTTACGTTATTCAATTGCCGATAGTCAATATACATTCGATACGATGCATCCTTATTTCTTACAAATAACACAGGAGCACCCTAAGGTGATATACTTGGCCAAATAAATACCTTCTAACAAATCCTTCAACTCCTTTAATTCAACTAATGATGTATGATTAAGATGAATGGAAATAGTTTAAGTATCAGGAAGAAGATCTATGTCAAAGTCTACTTCCTTTTGGGAAGAATACTAGGAAAATCCTTGGGAAAGACATCAAAAAACCCATTAACCATGGTAACTGACTCAAGAGTATGAGACTAAGACTCAACATCCCATACCCTAACTATATATGATAGATGCACCCCTTAAAAGATATTTTTCGTGATTTGAGATAAGAAACAAAATGACCTTTAAAAGTAGAGTCACTACCCTCCGCTCGAGAATAGACTGATTTGCAGACTGAAACTTGACCATCTGGGTAAGACAATATATAAAGGAATAAAATTAATCCATCCCAAGAATGAAATAAAAATCAATCATCCACGTTGAACAAGATCACATGGAAGGATATTATCCAAGACAAAAATAGGACAACTCCAATAGAGTCTTCAGGCTATAGTAGATTCAACCACGTGAGTATAAACCAAGAATGGCTCCTTGAAGATTTCAGGACTCAAATAAAACTTAATAGCCAAGAAAAGAGTCACTAAAGATAAATTTTCACTCAAATCAAACAAAGCATAAGCATCAAAATAAAATACTTTCAACATATCGATCCCCACATTTGGAGTCTCCTCTACCACCTGCCTAGCATGAATAGCATAAAACCTATTGTTTCGAGGAGCACCACCCTCTTGAGCATTTTGTTGGTCTTAATGACCCGAAACCATTTGGCCTTGACTCTTCCTTGGAACAGTACTACAATAAGCAATTTTGTTACCCATCTTGTGACACCCAAAGCAAGCTCCCCTATCCCTCAAGCATCTTCCCAAATCATTCTTTCCATACTTAACACACTTAGGATGTACTAGCCCACATTTACCTTATGTCTTGAGAAGATGAACTCTATCATTAGATGAATTTTAACCTTAGCCCTGTTGGAAACGAACACCACTACCACCACTCCTAGAGTTGGAGAACCCTCCATCATAACGTGCTCTCTTGGAATCTTTCATTCCCCTCTCCCTAAACTCCTCCCCTTCAATACATTCAATATATGTCATTAGACTAGAAATGTCCATCTACCAAATAAGTCGTATAACATTCTTTCATAATGAAGTTAGAAATCCTTGAGATAAACATGTCCATTCTAGCACGGGGATCAGCCACTAATGTTGGAGCATACTTGGAGAGCTTAGTAAATTTGAGGGCATATTCCCCAACACTCATTCTACACTGTCTGAGGTTGATAAACTTTGCCAACTTGGCCTTCCTAAGCTGAAGAGGAAATAAAAATCTAGAAAGCCAACTTGAACAATTCCCATCCAACTCTACCATCACCCACTCTGTCAATCAACAACTAATTGTACCAAACTTAGGCTACTCCCTTTAAACGATAAACAACCAACTTAGCTTTCTCTTCTGAAGACACCCCCATAATAGCAAGCACTTTGTTGATAATATTTATTAACTACTAGGCTTCCCCATCAACTTTGAAAACATGAATCTACAGAGCATTCATCCTGAAAAAATCTCTCACCCTACTAGCCGGAGTGGAACATGAGTAGGAGGTGACTTTTCTCCCACTTGAGTATTCATAACCTAGGCCATCATAGTAATAGTGATCCAAAATTGGACATTAGTCATTGTATCTCCCATAGGCTCTTTGGGACTCATCAACCCTGTCTTGGTTGAGGAGCTCTTCTTTGAGGCATCATCTAAGAAGCCATCAAAGAACTTTTCTTATATTTAGGAATCCTGAAGACACATTTTATGCCATGATACGATTCATGAAAAAGTGAGACATTTCCTACAACGTCTTGTAGCCTCCTACTCATAGATGTGGTACATTTCATATTCATGAATAAGACTACTAAATGCATCATGTTGGACTCCAAGGATCATTTCAAAACCTTGTTGTTCTGATAGGAAATTTGTCATAGCCCAATTGTAGGGCATTGCAGTAATATGGTGAATGAGATTCCTGGAGGAATTTCAAAGTAACCGTTTCAACACTCTTAAGCACCAAATGTGAAAAAAGAGATAGATACATAGGTGAAAGCATAAATGAAGCTTGAATCATAGCATGGGTCTCAACATGAAATAAACCACAAAATAGCGTACATAAGATTGAAACTGAAATACAATTGTATGCACAAATCATGCCACTAAACATAACATAAGATATGGGTTAGACACTCCTTGCCTCACCCAGAAATAATGAAAAAATTGTCTCTAGTACAGCCACAACATTAATAGAAAGATAATAGGTTCGATCCTCGAAGTTGGAGGACTCACCCAATCGGGATCGTGATAGTATCTAGATCTAGCCAAGAGGATGATCAAAAGTAGCACATGGTCCTGCATTGTGATATAATTCAGGCACAGAGTACACATTAATAATGTGGGATGTACTAAGTATGAGGATATGCAATGTAAATGAACCATAAGAAAACCTACAGTAAGTGTTAGATGAGAAAGGCATATATATAGAATAGAAGTATGTAAGAAAGAATATCATATCAAGATTCCACAAATAATGATGCATGAGTCATAGTATATTACATGGCATTTAGTAGACCTTAACCGACATGTATAACAATGTGCACTATTACATAGAATCCCGATGTTTCCTTTACATCAGAGAAAGAGTGGACTACTTGCCAAAGGTAGCCCATATCTCACCTCACGGGAACAACACCCATTTTGGTTAGTGGTGGTACATGCATAATCATAATCATCCATAAAGGGACATATAGATGAACTTATTCTAGAATATAGTTATGAGAAAGATAGGTTTTATATAGGGACCTCTTGGGTCGAGCCCCTACATCCAATCTCATGCGGTGCTAAGTCACCATCCCATAGGAATACTTATACATAGACATATGCATGCTTGAAATAGGATCATATGATGCATTAATGTCAAAGTCATACATACATAGGTTTAAAAGTGAAATCATACTTCATTTAACACTTTCATGCATAGGAACAACCCATTCAAAACTTGTAAATTGTATACCCATAAGGCTTAAATCCATATCATGGACATTATGCGATGACATTTCATCTCATAACCATACTTATCTTGAAATTATAATCATAGTCATAGTTCGTAATCATATCAATAGTAAAACTTAATGAAAAGCCATGATCATACATGCATATGTCATGAGGAATGGAGGAATAGCATGGGTACTTGAAATTCATATTTACAATATCAAATTAACATAGAGTCATGCATAAAACATGAAGAAATCAGTACTCGGATCATAATCATAGTTACCCATGCATAAAAACAAGCTTAAATGGACATCGAAGCTCAAATCTCATGAAATTCATATAAAACATTGAGATGAGAAGCAATTCATGCTTACTTTATCATTTGACAATGACCCATAATATGATTGTAGTGATTAAAGACAAAAACATGAAAACCACCATTAAAGTTAACATAAAATTCATGAAAATTTGGATATAGATGATGGGTGTCATGACTGAAATGGAATCATGAATGAAACTACAAATACCTTGATGAATTAAGAAAGATTGAGATGAATTAAGCTTGATCTTTGAATCCCACAAGAACACTAGCTTGAATACCTTCAAGGAGGGTGACTTGGAGATAAAGTCTTATGAGTTGGTAAAATAATGTGTAGCTTGAATGAGGTGTTAACATTAGTGTAGGAGTTGTTTAGGCTTGTAAAGAAGGGAATAAAGGACTTAAAAGGCCTTAAGATGGCCAAATTATCAAAATGATCTTAGAAAGTGAGCCTTAAATGTTCCACTGGAAAGCATAATTGATGGCTTCGCCGATCCTGAACCATTTCATGGTCCATAAAACCTCCCATAAAAGTGATCATATACTTCCAAGGTTTACAAAAGTAGGCATAACTGCTTCCTCTAAACTCAAAATTAGGTGAAACCAGTTACGTCGGAAAATTAATTCAAAGATCTTTAATGTAGTAGGTAATGGGACACCGGATTATTTTTGTTCAAGGAGATATGATCATTTGAAGTTGACCTTGATTAAAATGAAGTTGAAAAAAATTGAACTCCACCTTCAAGGAAGGTTTCATGGTCCGTGAAACTCTTCACTAACTATGAACGATCCATGAAACTATCCTATATTATGAAACGGGGTTAGCCAAGTCCTATGGTCCCTTCACAAACCATACCATGGTTCATGGAGAGGTTCACGAATTGTGGTGGTGCCCGTGGAGGACCACTTTTCCAAGGCAGCCTCAAGAAACTAGAAAAAGGGCTAAGGACACTTTCATGAACGGTTTCGTAGCCAGTGAATAGTTTCAGGGATAGTGAGCCTTGGGCAAAAACTTCTGGAAATCAAATTTTTTGCCTTGTTATGGCCTTCCAAAGCATGTGTCCTTATATTAAAATACCCTTAACTTATGTTTATCTACTTGTACAGGACAAACATTAAAATTTCTTTAGCTTGTGCTTGCACAATATTCCCATTTCTCATTTCTTACACAGAAACCGCAAGAGCTTCTTCCTGGATTTCCCTTTGAGGAAACAACAGCGTTAACGTTGATCTATCCAATGTCAAGTGACTTCTAAATTACATTAATCACCTTGACTTTGGGATTATAGTTATTTAAAGCTTCCACCACTATCCTCCAAATGTATGGGACATATTTACTGTTTCTCCTCCTTGGCTTTACAAGTATAATCAAAGAATGCATAATTTGATAACTTAATATACTACTAGAAATTTTTCTTCCGTGTCATACCTCATTTCTCCATTGCCATAACCCCCACAGAATGATGGTGGGGACAGAAAGAATTATGTAGTTCACATGATGATAAACTCTTATTTACCATTATTAATTTACCGCTTGAGATAGGTGCATGTTCTCCATTTTTATACCTACACAACCCACAAAAATGTTTCTACGCCTATTGAGCAATTAGAAATCTTAGAAAAACATGGGATATATCCTCTACCTTAGTGGCATGACCCAACTTCTTAGGTCATAAGGGCACCTATTAGATCTTTTCTACAGGCAAGCCAACCCAATACCCATGGCACCTGTCTTGAATCACTAATCATAACGATACTAGCA
Organism: Solanum ossicruentum; assembly: GCA_025774065.1. NCBI lineage: Eukaryota > Viridiplantae > Streptophyta > Magnoliopsida > Solanales > Solanaceae > Solanum > Solanum ossicruentum. Next base: position 10,419 of record JAOTQR010093594.1, on the reverse strand, counting down.
ATATATAAGTACGTCAAACATAATCTACCAGGACATGGAAGTCATCTGTACAGAGCTACTATACACTCAAAACCAAAATAAAAATACATACATATCCATGAATATAATCTTGAATGAGCTCCTATATATATAAACCAAAACTATAATGTACAAGGCTAATGGTTGAATACAAAAGATGCCCTAGAGAATAGATGGAGACTGTGGATATCCCAAAAACTATTGATCATTATCAAAAGTCTCTTGTAGAGACTACAAATTTCTTAGCCTGATACTCACAACCTGTATCTAAACCTTCTCCATGAGTAGAAGCAGAAATATAAGGGTGAGTAATGGTGAAAGGCACCCAATAAGGCATCATCGGCAAACTGAGTGAAATGCAATATATATGGTAAGAATAAATATAATGAAACACTAGAGTGTCAGCTATCTACACCCAAGTCCAAAGATAAGCATGTACAAAGAATCACAGAACCCAAACATAACAGCCCAACTAATGTGCAATAAAACCACCCACGCTACTTGGAATGTCCTTATGGAGTATTTCTTGAATATCATGAAATTTATGCATTATTTGTCAAATTCAACTTCATATTCTTTTCAAGAGGAAAAATTATGTTAGAGAAGGGTCATCTTTTATCTTAGGTCAACCATATCAAAAAACTATTTCTTGGTTGATTTTGGCCTTAACTAGAAGGGTATGCGACCAATCCATATCGCGGACTTGTTCCTTAATACTATGAATAGGTCAAACTCATTCCTGGGACACAAAAAAGGAAAATTGAACTTCATGCAAAATTACACTATCTGGGACCCAAGGCGCATCGCCCACTTATTCTCAGCATTTCAACATTTTCTAAACTTTTTCTATTTCAAGGAAGGGCAATTGGGTCATAACTCAACACCCTTATAGACGATATTGCTCAATTATTCGATCCATTTATCCCTAATCCACTCAAGATCACTCTGAAGATCCTCTAAAATCCTCACCAAAATTCCTCAATCAGTTCCAAGACTCTTAAGAGCGTTCATTAAAGTTCAAGAACAAGTGAATCCTTCGAGTCTCCTCAAGTCTACCTCATTTATTTCAAGATTTGAGATGTATGGTTCTTTTATTCATGGGTCTTCCACCCATGAAGCCCAATCCTAATTTTTATTGAAAGTTTCATGATTTCAAGGTTTAATAGCTTATGGGTACTTCTTATTATTCATTATAAGCATGATTTAAGTTTGATTTTTTTCAAGTGTTGATGTGATTATTTATGAACATCTATTAATTGTTTATCCAGTGAGTTGATTTATGACTATTGAAGCTATGCATTATTAGGACCTAGACCTAGGGCCTAGCCATTACACAGCGAATGTGATACCCAAAGGCATCCCATCCAAGTTTCGTATTCATATCATAAGCATTTGTAAAGCAAAATAAGCATACACAAGAGAATATGCAAGTGGAAATATTTGTATATGAGCAAGAGTAACATAGTTCTATCCAGAAAATTACATAAAATTCATTAAAGTCCAATTCATGCCTCTACTTAATAGATCATGGCAGAGTCTAGCACATAGCTTACTAGCTCACCCTCAAGATAAACATCATAAAAAGAAATTACTAAAGTCCTTAACATGAAAGGAAAACATCATAAGAGCGTGTTCCTGAAGCTTGGGAACTCATCAATCTAGTCATCAAAGTTGGAATCCAAATGTTAGCCTCAATATGGAATAATCTTCTCATCGTCCATCCCTACATGGTTAGATCACGTAGAAAAAGAAGAATGTATTAGTACATCAAATAACTAAGTATGTAGGTATTCCATAAATAAAAGGACATCACAACAATATTAATATGCATAACCATAACCAATAGGATAAGAACACAATATGTATGTTCATGTAATTTTATATGATAGGATGAAGTGTCATAAATCCTTTGTATACATATCTGGGAATAATATTATAACGACATTCATAAGACCATATGGACTATTACGTGGAATTCGGACATTCACTCTACATCGAGCTAAAGGGAGACTACTTTGCCAAGATAGACTCAATCTCACCCAATAGGATAGCCCAGCATGGTAAGAACCATCATTTGACCCCACCCTTTAGGCTTTATATTATCATGATGAGCATCCATTATATAAGCTAATTGGATCCAATAGCATACCTTTAAGGTATAAAACATGAACATCATTCCTATGGTGACACATAGTTATGGGACTATAGTATCATCCAAAGCCCTCTTGATACCAAGTCATATCTCATGGAATACATAATTCATGTATATACAAAGCTTTCAAATATAGACTATACTTCATTTAATATTATACTTTAATAGCTTTCAAAATAGTCATCATAGTCTTTCATCAAACATCATGTCATAAGAATAGTCCATCTAGTTGATTTCATCATAGTGTGGGTCGAAATTCATACCTTAACATATTTATAAGCATTAGGACTCTCATCACCCTCTTTAACATAGTGTCATCATAGCTTTCATAACATCATCATGGTTATACTGTGATTATTTAAAAGATGTTTTTCATATGTGAGATCATACTCATTGAAATACATAGATTTACCATAGAGGACTAGGGCTAAGAGTAGGCTCATAGGCATTTGAGTCAAAAATGAAACAACACTGGAAAGTGCCCCAAAATGTGCCTCGAAATTGTCCATAATTGTAATATCTATATATCTCCAAATTGTATCGAAAATTCTACTTCATATTCTAATTTAGGGGGCAGAATTGTGTGGGAAAGGGGTATAAACAAGATTTTAGAGGACCCATAGCAACAAATAAATTTCACCAACTTTGCAATTCCAGTAGCAGTCCGCAATCGCTCCTCGACGTGGACTTGTCGTAGAGCAGAGTATTTTGTTGCCATTTTTTTTATCTCCACCTAAGTCTTTGGGGTCTTGTGCCTAAGACTTCCTATGTGTAAAAACATCTATACTTAGTCATTTTTCAACCTCATGTCATTCAAGACATTTCCCAATATACTCTCTCAAACACTTAGACAAATATTTCACCCAAAATTCAAGTGCCAAATATCATTCTGGATCTAAGGATTTCATTCAAGCTTCAAGTCTGCATTCAAATCTTCTTCAAAAAAATCTCCAAAGTTAAGGTTTGTTTGTTTCAACCATTGGGTCCTTTCACCCATGGTGCTCAATCCTCCTTTTTACTTAAATTGTATATTTCTAAGTTGATTTACTTAAGGGCCTTACTAATGAGGAATTTGACTATAAACTATGTTGGGATTTAATAAAAGTGTGACTGTTTAAGCATGTTTTGAGCTATGAATCAGTGATCTATCTTGAGATTCGATAAAGGGTTTTGACATATATTGCATGAGGGTATTACCAAGTGTTGGTGGGTTGATTTATTTCAATTTTTCTTGCATCATTTCGCTTTTCAATTGCATGGATTTATACTAGCATTACACACCTTACCAAGTGTTTGGTAAAATGTCTGATTTTGGATTCTTGAGCTATTAATGATCCTTTGCATAACTTATGACTTCAATGACTTTATGATGATGAAAAGAAGACATATATATATATATGTATGTATATATGTATATGTGTGTGTATTTTCATAAAGAGCATCTATATTATTGCAAGTTGACCATACCTTGTTGATAGTTTGTTATGCCTCAATCACCATGGATGGTAATGTGATAAAACTATCAACTAATTGAGGTTTTGATACCTCAATCACCATGGATGGTAGGGTGATACAACCATCAACCAGTTGAGGGGTTGATACCTCAATCACTATTAATGGTAGGGTGATACAACCATCAACTAATTGAGGGGTTGATACCTCAATCACCATGAATGGTAGGGTGTGACAATCCATCATAATATTGGCCTCTTTTTGCATATGTAATATTTTCTATATAAGCATATGTTACTTCAAGCATTATTCATACATGTCATATTGTTATTATGTTTTCCCTTGCTTATGATATTACATTTTGCCTATGTTGCCTATCTCTTGTTCCATTGCGTCCTACATACTTAGTACATTCAAATGTACTAATGTATACTATATGCCTACATGATGCTACCATGTAGTAACCGGAGCTGCTCATGATTATTCTCTTCGTGGCTAGTTTGGACATCTTAAAGATAAGTGATTGGTGTGTCCTTAAGTTCGGGGACACTAGCTTTGCACTCTTACTCTTGGTATCTCTTTATGTTTAACTTTGATACTAAGAGGGTGAGCCCGAAAAGTGTCTTATCCCCCACCTAAATCTATGCTAGAGGTGTTGTTGGACAAGTGGTGTAATTATGCTTTGAGCTTTAACTCTTTATGATTTATGCTATTAAAGACTTCACTTAATCTCTTATCCTTATTTATATTCTCTTGGCATCATTTATTTTGCTTTCATGACCAAGGATATATATATGACATGCTAAGAGGCTTATTTGGGGTTCCTTCGGGTTCTCCATTCACCATGTTATGTCTAGGCCCTAGGTTCGGGTAGTGACAAACTTAGTATCAGAGCATTAGTTGTTAATGGTCCTCGACATCCAACACACTGCGTCAATTAGAGTCTTATTCATGGTTGTGAAATACGCACGACTATGAGTAAAAGGGTATGATCCATATTAGAAAATATTTCACTTCTTCATGATCTACGTCATGCAGTAGAATTAGGTCCTCTAAGGCTTATTACTAATCCCTAACCATTGCATTTGGAATATTTCTTAGGCTACTCAGGATGGTAATGTGTCAAATGCGGATGTTCACAATGCTCTATGGGTGTTGGTCATGGCCGTGACTGCCCAACTCAACCAACCGATGGCACCCTTGAGACTTCTAATGGCAATAGCGGAATGGGAAAAGCCAAGCAAGCCCGAAAAAGAGGTAGGCATCCATATGCCAAGCCCGGGCAATGGTAGAGTGACTCGTCCTAGAAGCCTAAGGTGTGCGAGGAACATGATGGCACATGTTTGAGGAACATGGGTGCATGCTATGGGTGAAGTAAAATGGACCACAAGACAGTTGACTGTCCATATGCTCAAGAAAGAAGGAGTGGGAGTCTAAGAGGGCTCGGTATGAGGGTGGTCTCCAAAGTGCTAAGGGTGCGCGTCTCCAACAAGATCACAAATTTTGAGGCCAAGGTCCTTTAGTGCTCCAAATAAGAAGTTTGCTATTGATGGAATAATAAACCCGAGGTTACAAGGTAGCAATGGTTGGATGACTAAACTTAAATGCCATAGTTGTAGGAAGAACCATGGTGGTGCATGCTTGAGGAAATCCAATACTAATTATGGTTGTGGTGTGGTGGACCACAAGGTTATCGATTGTCTATATGCTCGAAAGAGGTGTAAAGGTGGTCGACTTCAAGAACAAGGTAGCCATGTTGATCTAGAGGCTCACGGAGGGGATGAGGTGCCCGATGTTGCTACCAGTAAGTTGAAGTTTCCTTTGACCTTGTTGTGCATACATTGATAGGTCCGGGTGGCACTATCTCTTTTGTTATTCTTTTTGTTGCTAGTGGGCTTCATGCGTGTCCCGAGTTGTTGTGTGAATGTTAGGTGACTGCCCCATTGGTGAGTCTATTGTTGCTAAGGAGGTCCATAAAAATTGTTCCGTGGTCATATTGCATAGGTCTTGTCTTGTGATATTGTTGGATTAGGTATGGTATATTTTGATGCCATTATTGGATTGGATTGGTTACATGCATATTATGCCTCTATTGATTGTAGAACCAATGGGGTCAAATTTTAATTACCAAATGAACCTGTCCGTGAGTGAGAGAGTCATTATGTAGTGGTCAGGGATACGTTTATCTCTTGCATTAAAGGCCAAAAGTAGATCAAGGGGTGTCTCTATCATCTTGTGAGGGTTAGGGATGTTGAGTCCAAAGTCCTTCCTATAGAGTTGGTTTTGGTAGTTAATGTGTCCCTTGATGTCTTTCCTAGTGAGCTTCCCGATGTCGTTGGTATAGAAGGAGGTTGGTTCCCTTAGAATGTGTATTGACTACCGGCAACTTATTAATGTCACTATAAAGATTAAATATCCTCTCCTAATGATTGATGATCTACTTGACCAACTTTACGCTGCTAATCACTTCTCTAAGATTAATCTTCGGTCTGAGTATCATCAAGTGAAGGTAATGGAGTGTGATATTTCCAAGACAGCCTTACGGACTAGGTATAGGCACTATGAATTTGTGGTTATGTCCTTTGGATTAACCAATGCACCGGCTATCTTCATGGATCTTACAAATAGGGTCTTCAAATCCTATGTTGATTTGTTTGTGGTGGTTTTCACTAACGACATTTTGATCTATTCTCATAGTGAGCAGGAGCATGTGAGTCATTTGAGGGTGGTGTTACAAATCTTGAGGGAAGAGAAGTTTTATGCCAACTGTGAGAAATATGAGTTTTGGTTAAAGAGGTTGTATTTCTAGGTCATATGGTGTCGGGTGATGGTATAATAGTGGATCCTAAGTCGACAGAGGTATTTAGAAATTGGCCTAGACCTTTGATTCCATCAGACATTAGAAGTTTCTTGGGCTTAGCGGGTCACTATCGGAGATTTGTGAATGGGTTCTCTTCTATTGCCTCTCTCATGACTAAGTTGACCCAAAAGAAGGAAAAATTAATGTGGACCAATTAGTGTGAAAGGAGTTTCCAAACCTTGAAGGATAAGCTTGTTTCCGCTCCCATCTTGTCTCTACCCGAAAAGTTGGAAGGCTTATTATGTACTGTGTTGTCTTCCGAATTGGTTTGGGTTGCGTTTGATGAAAAATGGTAAGGTGATAGCCTCTAGAAAACTCAAGGTGCATGAAAAGAATTATGCTACCCATGATCTTGAATTGGCTGTCATGGTTTTTACTTTGAAAATTTGGCGTCATTATTTGTATGGGGTGCATATTGATGTGGTTACCAATCATAAGAATCTCCAATATGTGTTCACTTAAAACTATCTCAACTTGAGGCAAAGAAGGTGGTTAGAACTCCTTAAGGATCATGATATGAGTGTTCATTATCATCCTAGTAAGGCTAATATTGTGGTTGATGCTTTGAGTAGGGAGTCTATGGGTAGCCTAGCACTTGTTGATGATGGTGGCAAGGAGGTGGCTAGAGAGGTTGATCGGTTGGCTAGGTTGGGGTTTAGGTTGGAGGAGGTTGATAATGGTGGTGCAGTGGTGGGTGATGATTATAAATTTTCAATGGTTGAGGAGGTAAAGGCAAAACAAGATCTTGACCCCGCCTTATTAGAAGTTGAAGACCTCGATGAGAGATGGTAAGGTGGAGATTTTCTCCTAAGGGAGGGTTGGTACCCTTGGGTGCCAAAGGTAGGTTATGAGTGCCTAATGTTGATGACTTAAGGAAGTTCACTTTAGATGAGGCTCTTAATTATTTTTCTATTCTATTCAGTTCAGTCCTACAAAGATGTATAGAGATTTAAGGGGGGGTGTTATTGGTTGGATAGCTTGAAGTAGGAGAGATGGCCTCGTTGTGTCCGAATTTGGTTATGGAGGCCTTAGAGAAAGTGAGGATGATAAGCGAGAGGTCGAGAACAACCGAGTTAGACAAAACTCTTAGGCCAATGTGAGAGAAGGGAACTTGCACTCAAGTTTGATGATTGGGTCTATTTGAAGTTATCACCCATGAAGGGTGTGGTTTGTTTTGGTAAAAAAGGTACGTTGACTCTAAGATCTTTGGGTCCATATATGGTGTTGAGGAGGATTGGTAAGGTAGCCTATGAGTTGGAGTTGCCTAGTAAAATGGACTTGAGTCATCCGGTCTTTTATGTATCCATGTTGAGGAAATATGTGGGTGACCCAAATGCTATTTTACCATTGGATATTGTGGGTATTGTTGAAGACAACTTGACTTGTGAAGAGGTTCCGATAGGAAATTTGGATACACAAGTGGAGAGGTTGAGAAACAAGGATGTAGCTTCCGTTAAGTTCTTTTGGGGGAATCAACAAGTTGAGAACGCTACAAAAAATATGATATATAGCTACAAATTATTACCTACGACATGAAATTTTTCACTAAGTATTCATTTTTTGTGGCAAAAAATATATTTCTTGCCTAAATATGTGAGACATATACTTGTATTGATGAAACATATAAATTTGTAACAAAGTTTTGCCCATTAAAGTTTCTCACCAAAAAAATGAATTAGATTCATTTGTTGAGTAAACTTAGCCATGAACGTAGAGTTATTAATGACGAATTATTTCATCACTAATGATATATTTAATTTGTGAAAAATTATTTTTGTCTTAAAATTAATTAATTTTTAAACATGAAAAACTTCCGTCTAAAAAAATATGTTATTATAATGGTGACAAATTGAAGTTTGTAGTTAAATGTTATAATCCTTAGCTATGAAATTTTATATTTAATTGTGACATAAATTTTCGTCGCTAAAAATATAAAGAATTAGTAACAATTATTTTATTTTCTCAAATCAACTTTTGATTTAGTGACAACAATGATTTGTCACAAAATATGCAAGGTGTTAAAAATGACGATTTAAATAAGTAGTTGAAAAATTCAATTATTTGTCACGAATAAAATTCATATCTACAAAAAAAAAATTTATCTGTGATTTTTAATAATTATAAATGAAAATTGATAAAAAGAATAATACAAGTGCTTTATATATAAGAAATTGGCAAAAACCATTGGTTAATTAGCGAAGAATAAATTTAAAATCAATGAATTCAATCTATTTTATAAAAATGACAAAATTCATATCATAAATTTTATTAAATTATGCAATCATAAAATGCACCATTTGAAAACGCAATCGAGATTAGTATCGTCATAAGATATTATTTAAAGCATTCATACTTGATTTAAGACTATCATTTTCATTTGATACATTCTTATTGATAAACATGATAAAAAGATAATTTCTCTAGTTTTGGTACTAGTTATCGTATGTGTCTATCAATTTTGTAGCCGATGAATTGTAATGAAAAAGACAGTGTATTTGTTTCTACAAAAAAAAATACCTATATTTTTAGTAGTGATTTCACATATATAGAGAAACAACATAAAGATAACACATTGGCTTAAGAATTTAGACTTAACAAAGGTGGAGAATATTTCATGAATTTTTATTAACCTCCATCTATATGAAAATTAAAATAAATTAAACATGAAAGCATAAATTAAAGAAATTAATTAAATATGGTTTCATATATATTACGACAAAAGCACTATATTTAGGGGTATCAATGATCTTTTAAAAAATTGATTTACTGACTGAATCGAATGGATTGTTATATGTATATATATTGTTTTACCAAATAATCTTTTAACTATATAAATAATAAATCCAAAAACACAAAATTGTACTGAATATATTTAGGGATATATTTTAAAATATAAACAGGTTATTAATAACAAAATTTTAGGCTAAACTATTGATAATTCTAATTTTTAATTTAAATAATGAGGGACATTCTACACTAAAGGAGTTACTTTAATGAATTTTTGGTAGTTTATTCAATAGTTTAATTTTATTTACGTTTTTTTCTAGCAAGTTAGTTCTATTTATGAGTAAATTAGTTGCCAAATTCCGTGCTAGCATGGGCCCAATATAAATTATTTCTTCATTTCAATTTATGTGACATTAATTGATTTTCTTTATATTTTAAAAAATTTTGAGTTGTTAATTATTGAAACCTATAAAAAATTTATTTTTTACTTATTTTGTTCTAATTTATGTTGCACATATAAAATTTTGGGAGTATATCAAACTTTTATTTGTTAATATACCTAAACTTCCTGGTTTAATTATACTATTATATTTTTTAAAATATTTTTTGACACAAATATAATCATTAAAATATTACTAAAATAATTATTTAATTTTATTTGTTCAGCTTATAAAGGAAGACTTATTTTTTTTATATTATATATAATTTGTTGATATTAAGATAAATAAATTAAAACAAAATAACTATAGATATACCCTCAAGTTGCTCAAGCAGTCACATTGACCTGCTACTTGCTTGAGCAGCTAAGAAAGAGAAAATAAGTACGATGAAGCAGGTAGCTGCAACAGCTCAACTGTACGGGAAGCTACAGATACACCCTCAAGTTGCTCAAGCAGGTGTGACAACATGCTAGCTGCTTGAGCAACTAAGAATGTCACACCCCATCCTAGGGTCGTGACCAGTGCCCGATAGGGGCACCCAGACACATACTAGTCCGAATTTCCCCAATCTGTCCGACCTGGAAACCTACCGGAATTTCGGCAGAGTTTCCTCTGTTTCATTAGCTAAACTCACCTGCAAATAAAACTCAGCAGCATCCCAGACAACAATACAAAACATAATTCTTTATACAGATACATGAGTGCGGGCCGACAAGGCCTCCGCTGCGGTCCTGCCGCCTAATAATCACATCGTACATAAAATAATGCGG
>JAOTQR010093593.1:0-74995 GCA_025774065.1 Solanum ossicruentum | reverse complement strand
AAGGTCCAAGGTATGTCTTATGAGTTGAACGACTATATGATGATAAAATGATAATAATGTGATGATGAAATGATTATGAAAGTAAAGTATATATATGATGACTATATGATGATGAAAATAATGTGTGAATATGATGACTATACGATGATGAGAAGAATGTATGGCTAAGATGACTATATGATAATGGGAGGGGTATGTGTGTGTGTGTGTGTATATATATATATATATATATGATATTATCTCTATATAGTATTGGGGATGACCAAGCCTAGCTTAGGGGGTTATAGGCCCGGGTAATCTATTGAGAGGTTAGTACCTTGGTTGCCTAACTCGAGGGGTGGTAGGCCCAGGGAACCTTTTTGGGATTGGTACCCATCAACCTTGATGGGGGATTTTTACTCTATCAACCTTGATGGGGGGTTAGTACTTCGTCAACCTTGGTGGGGGGTTTGTACTCCATCAACCTCATGAAAGGGTTCATACTTCATGTAACTATGCAAGGGGGTGGTAGGCCTTGGCTTGTACTATAATGATCACTCTTTACACTCGTATTATGATCCTAATAAGCATGGTTTACTTCAAGCATCATTCATACATGTCATATTTTTAGTATATTATTCATTGTTTATGATTATAATTTTGCTTATAATGCCTATTTATTGATGTTGCATCCTACATACTTAGTAAATTCAAACATATTAATACATACTCTATGCCTAAATGATATCACTATGTAGGAACCGAAGCTCCTATTGATTCTCCTCGTGGCTGGACGGATTTTTCAAGTTATCTTATGGTGAGTCCTCAAGTCCGGGGACAATATCTATCTTCTCTCAAGCTTATGTTTAGACTATGTCTCATATGTGTAGGTTACCTATTGTTATTATCATGAGGGTAAGCCCAACTGATTGCCTTGGCCCCCGCTCTTATCTATGCAATAGAGGTGTTATTCGACATGATATATATCTATGCTAGGAGCTTTGGCTCTCTTGTTTCTTGATGTTTATGATATGGAAATTCACCCTTAGTCCCAATTTCTTTGTTTATACTTATCTCTTATTGTCATTTCAATTGTTTTCGTGACCAAGGATGTGTAATGATATGCTATGAGGCTTGTTTGGGGTCACTTTGGGTTCCCTATTCGTCGGTCAAATCTAGGTCCTAGGCATGGGTCGTGACAAAGGTGGTATCAAAGCACTAGATTGTTAGATCCTCAGTGTCGAACACACCACGTCGATTAGAGTCTTATTCATGGTTGTGAAGTGAGCCATAACTATGAATAGGAGGCTATGAGGCATTCTAGGAAACGTTTCACTTCTTCATGATTTATGTCATGCGATAGAGTTTGGTTCCCTAGGGATTATTGCTAGTGTCTAACCTTTACATTATAGGATATCTCTCAAGCTACTCGGGATGGTGCTATGATGAATGCGGAGGTTCGCAATGCTCTATAGGTATTGGCCAAAGTGGCGACAAAGTTGGAAACTCGCCTTGATCAACAAGTGAATGCTCCCGAGAGTTCAAATGGTAAAGGGAGAGGTAGTGAGACCAAGAGGGCCTATATTGAAGGAAAGTTCCAAAGTTCCAAAGGTAGAGGTGGTGTGGTACCTCATCTTAGGTGCCCAAAGTGTGGTAGATGCCATGATGGCCCGTGCTTGAAAAATACCAATGCTTGATATGGTTGTGGGCAGATGGGTCATAAGATAATGGATTGTCCTTGTAAATGCAATAAGAGTAAAAGGGGTGGTGATGGGGTGACTTGTTTTGGATGCCCAAAATGTGGGAGGAATCATAGTGGTGCATGTTGGAGGAACACGGGTGCATGCTTTCGGTTTTGTGAGATAGGCTACAAAATTCCAGAATGTCCCCATGCTCACAACATAGGTAACTGTGGCAGACCACAAGGGCATGGTGGTCATGTTGAACAAAGGGCTCAAGAAGGGGATGAGGTACCCGATGTTGCTATCGGTATGTTGAAATTTCCTTTGGCTTTGAGGTGTTTCCATTGATTGTGTCACAATCCAAGCCTAGGGCCTAGAAGTGACATGGCGAATGGGGAACCCAAACGGACCCCAAACAAGCCTCATAGTATATCATTAGACATCCTTGGTCGTGAAAACAGTGTAAACAATCATAAAATAAGAATAAGGGACAGTGGGGCTAAGGGATGGTTTGTAAAACATCATCATCAACAGACAAAGAGTTAAAGCTCATATCATGGATACAAACTTGTCCAACAAGACCTCTAAATACATATATAAGAGTGGGGGCTAAGACAAGGTAACTGGGCTCACACTCATAGTCAAAATAGAACATGAAGTAGAGCGTCTCAATACAAAGTAAGGAAAAACATATACCAAGGTCCCTGAAATGGACTCACCAACTAACTTTATTAGCACTGATCTAGCGGCGTGGAGGAGTATGATGATCAACTTGGGCTCCGGTTCCTACATGGTGATATCATGTAGGAAAGATTATGCATTAGTACATTTGAATGTACTAAGTATGTTGGATGCAATGCAATAAGAAATAGACATTAGAATCCAAAATACATAACAATAGGCAACAAACATAATATGGCAATATGGCATACATGGCCAATGATAAAGTGAAACAAACTTGAGAAACTCTTGCTCATATAAGATATAATATGTGTAGAATAGACCAAATTAGATTTCCAAGATACAAACCCCTTGGGGTTAGTAATGATGCCACCCCATCACTTAGGTAGTGAATTACTAACCCTTCACTCGGTTGATGAGTACAAACCCCCAACTTGGTTGGTGATAATGCTGCCCCATCACCTAGGTGGTAAAGTACTAACCCTTCACTCGGTTAATGAGTACAAAACCCCAACTCGATTAGTTATGATTCCTCCCCATCACTAGGTGGAGAAGTACTAACCCTTGCCTCATTTAATGGGTACAAACCCTCACTTCGGTTATCCGGGTTCTTAGACCACCCAGATTGGGCATGGTCTAATGCTATACTTTATATAGAATTTATCATGTTTATAAGCTCATTTCATCATTATAACATCAATCATATTATATCTCATTCTTTGGACTTTCAATTCCACAAGAAACCCTAGCTAAACATTTTATCAAAGACTTGGGGAGTGTGTAATGGGGATAAAAGACCATGCAATTTAGAGATGAAACCATGCAAGAAAATCTATTGTAAAACCATAAATTAACACCTTGCAACACCCCCAATACATTAACATCAAAAGCCCTCATAAAATCCAACATTAGATCCAATATTTAGAGCTCAAAACATGCTAAAACAACTGTATTTTCATGAAGTAAAATCATTGTGCAGTAAATTTCTCAATAAACAAGACCCATTGTAAAATCAACTTTAAATCATGCAATATTAGTAAAAAGGAGGCTTAGGAACCATGGGTGAAAGGACCCAATGGAGACTTGAAGCTTGAAGAAGAACCTTGAAGGAAACCTTGAAAGAAACCCAATCACCAACTTTGAATTCAAGATCTCTCCTCCTCGCATCGGCATAGGAGTTTTGACGACTTTGGGCCATCTTCAACCTTTCCCTAATCACTCTAACCTTCTCAAGAGACTCCAAAACCAGATTTGGTCCCAATAAAACCACCTCTCCAACCTCAAACCAACCAACCAGTGATCTACATCGCCTCCCATAAAGAGCCTCAAAAGGAGCCATACGTATGCTATAGTGATAGCTATTGTTGTAGGTAAACTCAATCAATGGAATATGGTCATCCCAACTACTCCTTAATTCTAATACACATGCCCTAAGCATATCTTCAAGGGTTTGAATTGTCCTTTCAGCTTGGCCATCCGTTTGAGGATTGAAGGCAGTACTAAGGTGAACTTTTGTACCAAGACCCCTTTGAAAAGACCTCCAAAAGTGTGAAGTGAATTGTGCACCACGATTTGATATGATGGATAAAGGAACCCCATATAACCTCAATAATGCATGGATGTACAACCTCGCATACTATTCATCCCCATACATAGTTTTAGCCGGTAGAGAGTGAGTCGATTTTGTCATCCTATCAACAACCACCCAAATGGAATAAAAACTTTTCCTAGACTTAGGCAACCCAACCACAAAATCCATATTAATCAGCTCCCACTTCCAAGTGGGAATGTCTATGTCTTGGGTTGGGCCACCCGACCTTTGATGTTCGGCTTAGACTTGATGGTAACTACAACAACTAGAAATGAATTTAGCATTGTCCCTCCTCATGCCTCCCCACCAATACACATCTCTCATGTCTCAATACATTTTGGTAGAACCGGGATGGATAGAATAAGAAGAATTATGAGCCTCATCAAGGATTTTCTCCCTCAAACCATCAACACAAGGCACACACAACCTACCTTGGTCCCAAAGAGCTCCATCTACCCCTTGGGAGAAAACCTCTACTTTTACCTCTTTTACCAAGACCTTCAATTCAAGCAAAAAGGAGTCAAGATCTTATTTTTCTATCACCTCATCAACCAAAGAAGATTTAGAACCATCTATAGCAACAACACCATTATCCACATTTTCCAACCGAATCCCCAATCAAGCTAATCTTTGCACCTCCCCAGCCATCTCCCTATCACCTCCATCCACATGAGCTAGGCTACCCATGGACACCTGACTCAAAGCATCCGCCACCACATTTGCCTTACCCGGATGATAATGCACACTCATGTCAGAATCTTTGAGAAGTTTTAGCCACCTTCTTTGCCTCAAATTGAGATCTTTTTGAGTGAAAACATATTGGAGGCTCTTATGATCAGTGACGACATCCACATGCACCCCATACAAGTAATGATGCCAAATCTTTAACGCAAACAAAGTAACGGCTGACTCTAGATCATGCATAAGGTAATTCCTTTCATGTACTTTGAGTTGTCTAGAAGCATAAGCTATGACCTTACCATTTTGCATTAGCACACAACCCAAACCAACTCTAGATGCATCACAATACACAACAAAACCCTCAAGCCCATCCGATAGTGACAATATAGGAGCGGACACAAGCCTATCTTTCAATGTTTGGAAGCTTTTATGACATTCGTCAGTCCATACAAACTTAACCTTTTTTTGAGTCAATTTTGTCATAGGAGAAGCAATGGAGGAGCACTCATCCAATAACCTTCTATAGTAACCTGCAAGGCCCAAGAAACTCCTAATATCTGACAGGGTCAATGGTCTGGGCCAATTTCTAGTCACATCGGTCTTCATAGGATCCACCTTAATACCATCTCCCAACACCACATGACCCACAAATGCAACCTCCTTCGACCAAAACTCACACTTTTCATATTTGGCAAACAATTTTTCCGCCCTCAGTCTTTGAACACAATCCTCAAATGACCCATATGCTCCTCTCTACTATGTGAATAGATCAAAATATCATCAATGAAGACCACAATAAAGGAATCAAGGTAGGGTTTAAACACCCTATTCATTAGGACCGTGAAGATGTCCAGTGCATTAGTCAATGCAAAAGATATAACAACAAACTCATAATACCCATATCTAGTCCGGAAGTCCATCTTAGGTATATAACACTCCCTCACCCTCACTTGATGGTACCGGGACCGAAGGTCAATCTTAGATTAAAAGCTAGCCCCTTGCAATTGATCAAACATGTCATCAATTCTTGGAAAAGGATATCTATTCTTTATAGTGACCCTATTGTGTTGCCGATAGCCTATGCAAACTCTAAGTGACCCATCCTTCTTCTTTACAAACAACACTAGTGCACCTCAAGGTGATTGACTAGGTCTAATAAATCCCTTTTCCAACAAATCCTTCAATTGCTATTTTAACTTCTTCAACTCTGCTGGGGCCATAAGGTAAGGGGGTATGGTGATAGGTTGAGTATCGAGAAGGAGATCTATACTAAAATCTATCTCCCTTTTGGGAGGAACGCCAGGAAAATTATTTGGGAATACATCAAGAAACTTATGTACAACGGGGGCCGACTCGATGGAAGGGACTTTTGACTCCACATCTTTAACTCTCACAAGTTGATACAAACATCCCCCAGAAATCAACTTATGGGCTTTAGTGCATGAAATAAATCTACCCTTGACCACTACATCTTGACTTTCCTATTCAAGGACAGGTTCATTAGGATATTGAAACATGACTCTATGGATTCTACAACCTATAGAAGCATAGTAAACATGCAACTAATCCATCCCAAGAATTACATCGTCTACCATGTTTAATTCAACAAGATCACAAGGCAACAACTTATGCAAAATTTAAATAGGACAATTCCTATAAACTTTCCTAGCAACAATGGAGGTACCAATAGGGGTATACACTTTATTTGACTCATGCAACAACTCGGGGACAACATGGAACTTTTTAGCAACAAAGGGGTAGCAAAGGAAAGACTGGCACTCGGATCAATCAAAGCATATACATCAAGATCAAAGATTTTCAATATACTAGTAACAACATCAAGGACTTCACCAACCACTTACCTTCCATGTAGAGCATAAAACCAGTTGTGCCTTGGTGCACCACCTTGAGGACGGCGTCTACCCAATGGAACCGCATTTGCACCCTGGACTTTGCCACAATTTCTTGGGCAATCTATCTTGTTATGACCAAGTTCCCCACAACCAAAACATGCATTAGAGCCCTTTAAACATGGGGCATTATGGCTCTTTCCATATCTAGGACACACATCAATAGGCGCCGTACTACCAACACCTTGAGGCCTAGGGAAGTTATTGGCAAACACCCTATTAGTCGTATGAGAAGGCCCTTGGCCTTGATGATCTAGCAACCTTTTGGAACTTTCTCTCAAAACAGGCCTTCTTAGACACATGGCCCCTCCTCATTCTCAACTTTTCCTCCTCAATTTGCTTTGCATAAATCATTCATCGAGATAAGTCCATTCCACCAATAAGCAAGGTGGACCAACATTCTTCACCTCACCAAGTTGGGGACCCCCATCACAAATTTATTCATCCTAGATCTAGGATTGTCCACCAAGTGAGGAGCATACTTTGAAAGTTGATTAAATTTGAGGGCATACTCCATCACATTCATAACACGTTATTTCAAGTTTATAAACTCTACCAACTTTGCCTCCCTAAGCTCAAGAGGGGAAAACGGATTAAGGAAGGTCAATTCTAATTCTTCCCAAAGCACCATATAATAATTTCCCTTCTCTTCCTTACATTACTCATACCAAATTTGGTCTACCCCTTTGAGTTGGTATGCTGCCAATTCCGCCTTTTTATTCGACCCAACACTCACGATATTCAAGATTTTGTAGACCTCATCAACATACTCATGTGGATCTTCATCCACCTTTGACCTATGAAAAATCAAAGGATTCATCCTCATGAAGTCTCTTAGCCTAACTCCTGTGGTAGTAACATGAGGGGCTTGGGCCCCTAATTGGACTTGATTGGCCACCACTTGCGAAAGCATAGTAAGAGTGTCCTGGAGTGAACCATTGGTAGGTTGCTCCTCGGGAGCTTAGGCTTGTCTTCCTCTTGTATTTGGCATGATCTAGCATAACAAAGATCAATCGTTAGGGGGGAAAAATTATCACAACTCTATAGAACAACTTAGAACATGAAGAAGGGAAACATTTCCTAAAATGTCTCATAGCCGCCTATTCATACTCATGGCGCGCTTCACAACCAAGAATATGACTCTAGTCGATGCGGTGTGTTAAAATCTGAGGATCTATCAACCTACTGCTCTTATACCAAGTTTATCACGACCCAAGGCTAGGGCTTAGACGTGACACGGCGAATGGGGAACCCGAAGGGACCCCAAACAAGCCTCATAGAATATCATTACACATCCTTGGTTACAAAAACAATGTAAAATATCATAAAATAAGAAAAAAAGGGGAAAAGGGCTAAGGGATAGCTTGCAACACATCATCATCAAGAGACAATGATTTCAAGCTCATATCATAGATACATAACTTGTCCAACAAACACCTATAAATACATAGATAATAGCGGGGGCTAAGATAAAGTAACCAGGCTCACCCTCATAGTCAAGATAGAACATGAAGTAGAGTGTCTCAATAAAAGAAAGGAAAAAAATTAGAACAAGGTCCCTAAAATGGAGGACTCACAAACTAACTTGAGTAGCACCGAACTAGCCGTGTAGAGGAGGAGGATGATGAACTTGGGCTCCAGTTCCTACATGGTGATATCATGTAGGAAAGAGTATGCATTAGTACATTTGAATGTACTAAGTATGTAGGATGCAATGCAACAAAAAATAGGCATCATAATCCAAAATGCATAACAATAGGCAATAGACATAATATGGTAATATGACATGCAATGCCAATGCTAATATGAAACACACTTCAGAAACTCTCACTCATATAAGATATAATATCTGTAGAATAGACCAAATTAGATTTCCAAGGTACAAATCTCTTGGGGTTAGTGATGATGTCGCCCAATCACTCAGGTGGTGAAGTCTAACCCTTCACTCGGTTGATGAGTACAAACCCCCAATTCGATTGGTGATAATAACACCCCATGACCTAGGTGGGGAAGTACTAACCCTTCACTCAGTTGATGAGTACAAACCCCCAACTCGGTTAGTGATGATGCCACTCCATCACTAGGTGGAGACGTACGAACCCTTCCCTCAATTAATGAGTACAAACCCCCACCTCGGTTATCTGGGTTCTTAGTCCCCCCAGATTAGGCATTGTCTAATGCAACAGTTTTTGTAGAATTCATCATGTACATAAGCTCATTCCATCATCATAACATCAATCATATCATATCTCATGCTTTGGACCTTCAATTCCATAAGAAACCCTAGCCGGACATTTTATCAAACACTTGGGGGTGTTTAATGGGGGTAAAAGACTATGCAATTTAGAGATGAAATCATGCAGGAAAATCTATTGTAAAACCATCAATCAACACCTTGCAATACCTCAAAACAGTCACATCAAAACGCCTCATCAAATCCAATATTGGATTTAAGATTTAGAAGTCAAAACATGTCAAAACAACCATGAAAATACTTTCATGAACTAAAATTACTATGTAGTGAATTTCATAATATGCAAGACCCATTTGTACATCAACTATAAATCATGCAATAAAAGGAGGCTTGGGTATCATGGGTAAAAGGAACCCATGAAAGAAACCCACAACCTTAGCTTAGAGATGAACTTGGTGAAGATTAGATATCGAGAATGAACCTTGAAGAAGAACCTTAAAGGAGAACCTTAACTTGGGATGAGAGTTTGGGACTTGAATTTGGGAGTGAAAATGTGGCTAAGTGTTTGAGTAAGTATTGTGAAATGTTTAGGATGATATAAGGGTGAAATAAGACAGTATGGGTAAAAACATATTTGGGAACATTTAGGCCCAAGACGTAGAAGTCTTTGACCAAACTAAGAAAAATAGTCCCCAAAATAAGCAGAGGTGCGTCACGGAGGCGACAGGAAAACCTCACTGGAAATTACACCATGGAATTTCTGAATTTTGATATGATTTCTCTAAAATCAGGCTTAAACTCTTTTTCCCCTAATTTTGCCCGTATAAACAAGATTACAAAATCAAAATTCTGAAATAACATACGAATTTTGAGATATATAGAATTCAAAATTCTGGGCTTTCTGAAGAACATTTTTGGGCACTTTTTGGGGTTGTTTCAATATCATCCCCTTGGGAACATTTATCCCCGAATGTAAAAGAGACGCACAAGATAAGAATAATCCTAAACAAACCATCCCCAACTAAAATGCAACATTAAATTTAAAACACCATTTTAAAAATCTTAACATAAGTGCAAAATTATTAGAAACTTGCCAACTTAAACATGAATGCGTATGAATGAATCACAATGGGGCTGAAATAAAAGACTTGAAATCACATAGGGGGCTTAGAATTGGTACCTTAGGCTTGAGTGGAGTGGAAAGATAAGGATACTGCTTTTGCATGTCCACTTCGGCCTCCCAAGTAGCACTTTCAATTTGTTGGTTTCTCCAAAGGACCTTAACGTATGCGACCTCCTTGTTCCTCAATCTCTTTACATGCCTATCCAAAATCTGAACTGAAACCTCCTCATAGGTGAAGTTATCCTCAACAACACCCAAAATGTAAAGAGGCACAGTAGCATTAGGATCATCAATACATTTCCTCAATATAGAGACATGAAACTCTTGATGAACCAAATTCATTTCACTAGGCAACTTCAATTCATAAGCTACCTTGCCAACCCTCTTCAAGAACTCATAAGGACCAACATATCTTGGACACAACTTTCCCTTTTTACCAAAATGGGTCACACATTTCATTGGAGAAACTTTCAAATAAACCCAATCACCCACTTTGAATTCAAGGCCTCTTCTTCTCACATCGACATAGGTTTTTTGATGACTTTGAGCCATCTTCAACCTTTCCCTAATCATCCTACCTTCTCAAGAGCCTCCTTACACAGATATTGTCCCAATATAGAAACCTCTCCAACCTCAAACCAATCAACTACTGATCTATAACGTCTTCCATAAAGAGCTTTAAAAGGAGCCATACCGATGCAAGAGTGATAGCTATTATTGTAGGCAAACTCAATCAAAGGAAGATGGTCATCCTAACTACCTCACAACTCTAATTGACAAGTCCTTAGCATATCCTCAAGTTTTTGAATGGTTCTTTCAGCTTGGCCATCCTTTTAGGAGTGAAAGGCCATACTAAGTTCAACTTCTGTATGATGACCCCTTTGAAAGGACCTCCAAAAATGTGAAGTGAATACTGAATCATGATTCAATATAATGGACAAAGGAACCCCATGTAACCTCACTAACTCATGGATATACAACTTTGCACACTCTTCAGCCCAATATGTGGTCATAATGGGCAGAAAGTGAGTCAGTTTTCTTCATCCTATCAACCACCACCCAAATGTAATCAAAACCTTTTCTAGTCTTGGGAAACCTAACCATAAAATCCATATAAATCATCTCCCACTTCCAAGTAGGAATCTCTATGTCTTGGGTTAGGCCACTCGACCTTTGATGTTCGGCTTTGACTTGTTGACAACTATGGCAACCAAAAATGAACTTGGAAATGTTCCTCTTCATGCCTACCCACCAATACACATCTCTCAAGTCTCTATTCATTTTGGTGGAACTGGGGTGGATAGAATAAGAAGAATTGTGGGCCTTATGAAGAATTTTCTCCCTCAAACCATTAGCACAACGCATATACGACCTACCTAGGTACCTAAGGGAATCACCTCCTACTTGGGAGAAAACCTCTACTCTTCCCTCTTTCACCAAGGCCTTCAATTCAAGCAAGGAGGAGTCAAGGTATTGTTTTGCTATCACCTCATTAACCAAAGAAGACCTAGACCCATCAACAGCCATAACGCCATCATCACCAACCTCCTCCAACCAAACCCCTAATCTAGCCGACTGATGCACCTCCCCAACCATCTCCTTTTAACCACCATCAACATGGGCTAATCTAACCATAAGCACCCTACTCAAAGCATCCGCCACCATATATGACTTACCTGGATGGTAGTACACACTCATATCATAGTCCTGGAGAAGTTGTAACCATCTCCTTTGCCTCAAGTCGAGCTCTTTTTGAGTGAAGACATATTGGAGGTACTTGCGATAGGTGAACACATCAACATGCACCCCTTACAAGTAGTGACGCCAAATGTTAATGCAAACACAACGTCGGCTAACTCTAGATCATGGGTAGGGTAGTTCATTTCATGTACCTTGAGATGTCTAGAAATATAAGCGATGTCCTTACAATTTTGCTTCAACTCACAACCCAAACCAACACTAGATGCATTACAATACACAACAAAACCCTCAAGCCCATCCAGTAGTGACAACATAGGAGCAGATACAAGCTTGTCTTTCAATGTTTGGAAGCTCCTCTCTCATTCATCGGTCCACACAAAACTTACCTTATTTTGAGTTAATTTTGTCATAGGGGAAGCAATGGAGGAGAAACCTATCACAAACCTTCTATAATAACTCGCTAGGCCCAAGAAGCTCCTAATATCCTATGGGGTCAATGGTCTAGGCCAATTCTAATCACATCGATTTTCTTAGGATCTACTGTTATACCATCCCAGACACCACATGACGCAAGAATGCAACCTCCTTCAACCAAAATTCATACTTGTCATATTTAACATACATTTTCTCCTCCCTCAATCTTTGTAACACCAGCCTCAAATGACCCATATGCTCCTCCCTACTATGTTAATAAATCAAAATATCATCAATGAGACCACAGCAAAGGAATAAAAGTAAGTTTTGAAACCCTATTCATTAGGTCCATGAAGATGACCGGTGCATTAATCAATGTAATTGACATCAAAACAAACTCGTAATGCCCATATATAGTCCGAAAGGCCATCTTGGGAATATCACACTCCTTCACCCTCACTTGATGTTATCCGGACCGAAGATCAAACTTAGAGAAGAAGCTATCCCGTTTCAATTGATCAACCAAATAATCAATCCTTGGAAAAGGATACCTATTCTTGATGGTGATCCTATTGTGTGGCCAGTAGTCAATGCATATTCAAATTGACCCATCTTTCATCTTTAAAAAAACACTGGGGCACCCCAAGGTGATTGACTAGGCCTAATAAATTCCTTTTCCAATAAATCTTTCAATTTTTCCTCTAACTCCTTCAACTCCACTAGGGCCATATCGTAAGGGGGAGTGGAGATAGGTTGAGAATCCAAAAGGAGATCTATGCTGAAATATATCTCCCTTTCAGGAGGGACACCGGGAAGGTCATTTAGGAAAACATCAAGAAAATTGTTTACAACTGGAACTGACTCAACAGAAGGGACCTTGGACTCCACATCTTTAACCCTCACAAAATGATACAAACACATCCTAGAAATCAACTTAAGGGCTTTAATGTATGAAATAAATCTACCCTTAACCACCATATCTTGACTTTCCCACTCAAGGGCGAGTTCATTAGGGAATTGAAACTTGACCCTACAGATACTATAATTAATAAAAACATAGTATGCATGAAACCAATTCATCCCAAGAACGACATGAAAATCTATCATGTCTAATTCAACAAGATCACAAGGAAATAACTTATGCAAAATGAAAATAGGGAAACTCCTATATACTTTCCTAGCAACAGTAGAGACACCAATAGGAGTAGACACTTCATATGACTCATGCAACAACTCAGAGTCAATATGAAACTTTTTAGCAACAAAAAGAGTAACAAAAGAGAGAGTGGCACCCAGTTAAATCAAAGCATATACATCAAAGTCAAAGATTTTCAACATATCAGTAACAACATCGAAAATCTCACCAACCCCTTATCTCCCATGTAGTGCATAAAATCGGTTGTGCCTTGGGGCACCACCTTGAGGACCACCTCTACCCAATGGGACCACATTTGTGCCCCGACACTTGCCACAGTTTCTTGGACAATCTATCTTCTTGTGACCAAGCTCCCCACATTCATAGCATGCAGTAGAACCCTTCAAACATAGGCCTCTATGGCTCCTTCCACATTTAGGGCATACATCAATAGGAGCCACCCCTCCAACACCTTGAGGCCTTTGGAAGTCATTGGCAAACCCCTATTAGTAGAATGAGAAGGCTATTGGCCTTGATGAAATTTAGAACCCTTTTTGAATTTACCCTCAAATTGGGCCCTCTTGATCTCATGCCCTCTTCTTTTCCTCAATTTCTCCTCCTCCATTTGCTTGGAATAAGTCATCACCTGAGACAAGTCCATGTCACTAATTAGCATGACGGACCGACATTCTTCACTCACCAAGTTGGAGTCCCCCATCACAAACTTATTCATCCTAGTTCTAGGATCGGCCATCTAATGAGGAGCATACCTTGAAAGTTGATTAAAATTGAGGGTATACTCCCTTACACTCATTGGACCTTATTTCAAGTTCATAAACTCTACCAACTTTGCTTCCCTAAGCTCAAGAGGGAAAAATCAATTAAAGAAAGCCAATTAAAACTACTCCTAAAGCACCATATTACTATTCCCTTTTCACCTTTCTATTGATCATACCATATTTGGACTATCCCTACCAACTCTACCTTTTCATATAGCCCAACACCCATGATATTCAAAATCTTGTAGAACCTCATCAATGAACTCTTATGGATCTTCATCCACCTTTGACCCATAGATAACTATAGGATTCTTCCTCATGAAGTCCCTTGCACTAGCTCCTGGGTTAGTAGCATGAGTTGCTTGGGCCCCTTGATTGACTTGTTCGGCCTCACTTGGGCAAGCATAATAAGAGCATCTTGAAGCTCACCATTGGTAGGTTGCTCCTAGGGAGTTTGGGCTCATCTTCCTCTAGTGTTTGACATTATCTAGCATAGAAAAGAACAATCGTTAGGGGGGAAAACTCACTACAACTCTGTACCACGACGTAGAACATGAAGAAGGAAAATATTTCCTAAAATGTCTCATAGCCTCCTACTTATAATCATGGTGCACTTCACAACCATGTATAGGACTTTAATCGACACAGTGTGTTAGACTCTGAGGATCTATTAACCTAGTGCTCTGATACTAAGTTTTTCACGACCCAAGACTAGGGCCTCGATATGACACGACAAATGAGGAACTCGAAGGAACAACAAACAAGCCTCTTAAATTGTTATTACACATCATTGGTCGCGGAAGCATATAAAAACATTAATGAGAAAGAATAGGGGAAAAGGGGCTAAGTGAAAAAGCTTGCAATATATCATAGTCAAGAGACAAGAGTCAAACTGATATCACAGATACATAACATGTCCAACAACAACCTCTACTACGTAGATAAGAGTGGGGGCCAAGACAAAGCAACCAAGCTCAAACCTCATAGTCAAATAGAACATAAAGAAGATTGTCTCAATACATAACAAGAGAGCATAGACTAAGGTCCCCGAAGTGGAGGACTCACCAACTAGCTTGAGCAATACCGAAGTAGCCACGTGGAGGAGGATGATCAACTTGGGCTCCAATTCCTATATGGTAATATCATGTAGCAAGAGTATGTGTTAGTACATTTAATGTACTAAGTATGTAGGATGCAAAGCAACAATAGATAAACATCATAATCAAAATGCATAGTACTAAGCAATAGTTATAATATAACAATATGACATGTATGCTCAATGCTTAAGTAAATTATGCTAACGTAACTCATGCTTATATAGGATATAATACGTGTAGAAGAGAGCAAGCAAGATTTTCAAGGTGCAAACCACTTGGTGGTTGATGATGGTCCCATTCAATCACCTAGTAGTGGTACAAACCCCTCACATAGTTGATGATAATCATATCTTATCACCACGGTGGCGAAGTACAAAACCCTCACATGGTTGATGAGTACAAACTCCCACCTTGGTTACTCGGGCTCTTATCCCACTGGATTGGGTATGGTCTAATGCAACACTTTATATGTAGTACATTATATACACATGCTCATTTCATCATCATACAGTCATTCATATCATATTACATACTTTGGACCTTCAACTCCTCAAGAACCCACATTCAGACATTTTATCAAACACTTAGAGGGTGTGTAATGCTAGTATAAAACCATGAAATATAGTGATGATATCATGCAAGAAAATACATTGTAAGATAATGAATCAACACCTTGCTGCACCCTCATGTAATATACATCAAAATCCCTCATGAAATCTTTTAATAGGTCCAAGATTTATAGCTCTAAACATAGCAAAATAGTCACAACTTTACATAGCTTTAACATAGTGTGCAGTGAATTGCATAATATGCAAGACCTATTTGTAAATCAACTTTAAATCATGCAATTTGAGTAAAAGGAGGCTCGGGTATAATGGGTGAAAGGAACCTATTAAAGAATCCCACATACCTTAGCTTAGAGATGAACTTGGTGAACATTGGAGATGGAGACTTGAAGCTTGAAGAAGAACCTTAGCTTGGGATAAGGGTTTGGGACTTGAATATGGGAGTAAAAATATGGCTAAGTGTTTGAGTTAGTATTGGGAAATATTTAGTATGATATGAGAGTGAAATAAGGCTACGTATAGGCAAAAACACGTTTGGGAAAACTTAGGTCCAAGACTTAGAATTCTTGGACCGAACTTAAAAAACCAGTCCCCAAAATAAGGAGAGGCACATTGCGGAGGCGATGCGAAAACCTTACTGGAAATTGTACCAAGGGATTTTTGAGTTTTGCTACGGTTGTTCTAAAATCGGGGTTAGACCCTTTTTGCCCTGGTTTTGACCTCCTAAAAAAGAATATGAAGTCAGATTTTCAAAATAAAAAATCAATTTTGAGATATATCGAATTTAAAATTTTTGGCATTTCGAGGCACATTTTCAGGCACTTTTTGGGATCATTTTAATTGCACATCCTTGGTCACGAAAGCGATAGGATACAACAAGAAATAACAAATTAGGACAACCAAGGCTAAGGGAACATTTCCATATCATGAACAAAGAGTCGATAGAGTCAACGCTGATAGGATAGATACATAGCATGTCCAACAACACCTCTATTACATAGACAAGAGCAGGAGCCAAGACAAAGCAACCGGTCTCACTCTCATAGCTAAGGTAACAATAAAGAAGAGTGTCTTAATACATAATAAGAGATACTTAGACTAAGGTCTCCAAAGTGGAGGACTTACCAATTAGCTTGAGTAGTACCGAACTAGCCACGTTGAGAATGAGGATGATCAACTTATGCACCGGTTCCTACATGGTGATACCATGTAGGCAAGAGTATGCATTAGTACATTTGAATGTACTAAGTATGTAGGACACAATGAAACAAGGGATAATTGACATATTCGATATACACGATTTAAGCAATTAACTATTATATAACAAGATGACATACATGAGTGATGCTTGTAGTAACCGCATGCTTCATATATTATAATACAAGTGTGAGAATAGACTATACTATGGTTGATTGTCGCACCCTAAAACCCATGTTGATTCAGGTACAAACCTCTCAATAGGTTACTAAGGTGCAAATCCTTTGATGCGTTGGAGGATGGTCACACCCTACCTCCCATGGTTCCAAGGTACAAACCCCTTGATAGGTTAGAGGATTATCACACCCTACCTCCTATGGTACCAAGGTACAAACCCCTCGAAAGGTTAGAGGATGGTCACACCCTACCTCCCATAGTGATTGAGGCATTCCCCTCAATTGGCTATGGTCAATTCAACATAATATAGAGAAATACCATATACATACTTTCCTTCTATCATCATCATAACATCGTATACATACTCTTCTTTCATTATCATAACATCATTCATAACATAAGACATGCATTGAGCCTTCAATTCCTCAAGAAGCCGTAACTGGACATTTTATCAAACACTTGGTGGGTGTGTAGTGCTAGTGTAAAACCATGCAATTCAAGAGTGAAATTATGCAAGAATATCCATTGTAGAACCATCAATCAACATCTTGCGACAATGTTCATGCTCCAATAATAAAATGGTCTCTGTCAGCAATTAACCTAACTAGAAGTTAGAGTCAAATCCACAGGAAATAGAGGGTTTGACTACAAGAATTTACTATCAATCATTTCACGTATCTATAACTAAAATGTCTGAATAGGGGTGCTTGTGATTCAAGAACAAACACAAAAATAAACACGACCCTACAATGCGAGAAAACACTCAATTTTAGGGACAACTTGGGAATTATGTTCCCTATGGTTCATTAACTCAATTAACCAACACAACATAACTACAATTGGAGATTCACATGTTGGACGGTAACTTAGGTTCTTCCAGCCCTCTTATGAAGGTTAAGGTTGAATTTTATCATAGCACTTGGTCGACAATCATGGTGTGCCAACTTACCTACTGTCTCAGTCAACCTCACCTTGGTCAGGTTTGGTTGATTAGATGAGAACACATCAATCCAATCCTGTCATCTACTTTCCTTTTCCTATTTATCACTTCCTTGGTCGGGTTCGTGATAGTATATAAGGTTTGGTGTTGTCCACCATGAAACAACAATCATAATGAAGGTAACTAGATAATACATACAAAACTCTGATCATAGAAATGCACAAACCTAAGTCTTCTCAAATCAACTACCCATGGTTCCCACCCCAAGTTGTGGGTGTTTAGCTACTCATAGCTAAGGCAAAACCAACAAAAAAGCAAATACAAGACATGATTGAGAATTTTACCCAAAGAAATGAAGATTGAAGGCACCACAAGTTGCAAACCACAAGCTTGATAGATTGACAATAAGTACAGAGCAAGATTTATAATCTCTAAAATTGGGTTTTTTTCAAGAGAAAAATGAAAAACTTTTCTAAAACCCTAAAATATTCTTGAGAGAATATTGAAAGACACATTCAATTCTTAATTTCGAGTCTTCTTTGCCCATAAAACCCTAACTTAAAGTATTTTTAGTGTTATACATTTAACCATAAAAATTACTCAAAAAAGATAGATGCAGCTTGTATGTCTCGTAGGTACAACTCGTAGAATGACCTACGAGTCATAATTGAGGTCTCGTATCAGGTTCTTGACATTTTGAATTCAACTGGTATGACCCACTGTTACGAGTCATTTCTTGGGCTACGACTGGTTTGCTCCTCTCATAGTCTAGGCCTTCAGTTGTTGATCCAAAGTTTTGGCCCTTTGTTTCCTGTTATGAGTCTACCTATACGAGTCATGGTGAGACTAACGACTTGTAGGATAGCCTCATAGGGTTGACTTCCGCTTAATAGATTTTTGATTTTTGGTCTCTGTTTCTTGCTACGATAACACCCTACGACTCATAGCTTGGGCTATGACTCATAGGTGAACTCGTCAGTCCTATGCTTCAGTAAAATCTACAATTTTCCCCCAAAAATCATGCCCGCCTAAACTTTTCTGCAAGAACAAGACAGAAACACATAAAAACCATAAAAAGTCACATTTAAGAACTCACAAAATCCCTAGCTTTTGGCATCAAATATGTTGTATTTTGATAGCACATCAACACACTCAACTTAAAATTGTTGCTTATCCTTAAGCCTCGACTCAATCTATGCCGATAGTAAGAAATACATAACAGCTATACCAATGGCATATACATCATTCATTCTAATCCAGATACCCAACTATCATTTTCAAAACCAGATTGCAGATCTACTACACATAACAAAAACATGATGATGAATCTAGCAACCCAACAGTGATAATCTAGGGAGCATCAACCATCCATAATCACTAGTATAGCCATATGCTAGTCAAGTAGTGCAAGTGACCTCACAGAAAAGAAGTCCCTCTTGCTCACTCAAAAAGAATTTATAATTAAGGGACTGAGGAAGCATTCTCACTCTCACAAATAAAATTCATGCAAAATGACTAACACCATAGTCTTGCCTCTATACTCATCTTCTTGCTTGGTGACAAAGTGGATTTGGATCACTTTAGGACTTAACGGCTTGTAACATAGGTTTTGGGAGCTTTGATACCGTATTTTAGGCAAGTAGTGACTAAAAGCTATCCTTGAACCATGTTTACCAACACTTTTGCTTTATAACCCAACGATTTCATTAAATCCACCCTTATTCTCCTATTTTAAACTTTGCTCGAATGTTTTCTTTCTATTTTCAGTTGTTCCTTATTTCTGAACTCATTTCTTGCACTTTTTCTCAACTCACCGCACTTTGCTTTTCTTTTTCTCGATCTGAGTCATGAATATTCATTTCTTTCTTTATTTCCCAACTAAACCACCTCATTGTTATTACTTTACCATAATAATGGCCACCCTCAACTTAGGATTTTAGCCTAAGCTGAAGTACACAATATCTATTTCCCAAACCAGGGCCACAACTTGTAGCAACCCTTAATCTAGGCTTTTAGCCTCAATTAAGGTTCAAATTTTCTAGGATAAACCAGGGCCAATATCAAGGTATTTAATCAAACAAGGTTAAGCTAGTAAGGTGTCAAGAAAAAATGAGTACATAAGAAGCTCAAAAATATGGAACAAGGGTTTCACTCACTCATTTGGTAGGTCATTTAGGCTAAAAGTGGGTTCACTAAAAGAACAAAGGCATAAGATCCTTTTCATATCAACTAGATCACCAAATCACTTTTAGAGTAACAAGGTAAGTTTGAGTCCATACATGATGCATGAATACAACAAAATAAGCTCACAACAAACATGGCATTGCACCCATATTCAAGTATGGACTCACAGGTCTTGCTTCAAGCCTCATCTTAGCTTCACATTATCTGATCAAACATTGCAAAAAAATCAAAATGCATGAATGCAACAATAACCACAATCTGAAAATTTTGAGGGTACCCAAATTTTAATCAAAATTTAAAATTCATTTAAAGACTATGTATATGCCAACATATAACACTATAATGTATTTACAAACTATCTACACTACCTAGAACATGCTGGTTCAGCAGAAAATTAAACATCCACAAGAAAAAAGAAACACGACAAGAAAACCTTGGGATAAAAAATAGTGGATGTTCTGGACTCGAGGCTACTCAGACTTCACCATCATCTATAACTATCCACACCCCATAAAAATAGAGTACTTTGTCCTCAAAGTAAAGATAAGAAGAAGAAAAGATACAAGGGGCATACCTCGGGTTGCCTCCAAGGAAGCACCTAATTTATTATTGCTGCATGACAGGAGGCTTTGGTGCTCATGCGTCTTCAAGGTCCCAATCTTCCAATATCTTAATTTCTTCCATGTCACCCATATACAATTTGACCCTCTGATCATTGACCTTGAAAATTTTACCATCCCTGCTTTCTAATTCGATGGCACTATAACTAAAATGTGTACCACCCTAAAAGGTCCCATCCACCTTGATTTGAGTTTCCCAGGAAACCACTTCAACCTAGAGTTATAAAGCAATACCATGTCTCCTGGAGCAAATTGGTGGTTTTCAATTTTACGATCATGCTGAACTTTCATCCTTTGCTTGTACAATGCAGAGCTCCCGTATTCTCGTAGCCTAAACTCATTGAGTTCATCTACTTGCATCAATCTAGATGTTGTTGCTCCATTCCAGTCTAGATTTAGCTTCTTTAGTGCCCATAGTACCTTGTGCTCAAGTTTAACTGGTAGGTGACAAGATTTTCCAAACACCAACTGATACAGGGACATTGCAATTGGGGTTTTAAAAGTAGTGCAGTAGGACCATAAAGCATTATCCAACTATCTTTACCAATCAGTGCGATTTACATTCACCATTTTGGATAGGATTTGCTTTATTTCCCTATTTGATACTTCTACTTGGCCACTTATTTGGGGATGGTACGGGGTTACCATTCGGTGTTTCACACCATATCTTTCAAGAAGAGTATAGCCAGTTGCAAAAATGAGAACCTCCATCACTGATAATTGCCCGAGGTGTACCGAACTTGTAAAACATGTTTCTTCAGAGAAACCCGGTAACACTCTTACCTTTATTGTTCGGTAGAGCTACAACCTTTACCCATTTAGCGGCATAATAAACTGCAGCTAGTATGTACTTATTACCATGAGAGATGATGAAGGGTCCCATAAAGTCAATACCCCAAACATCAAATAGTTTTATCACCAAGATAGGATTTAGAGGAAGTTCATGCCTTTGCGAGACCTCGCCCTCTCTTTGACATCTATCACATAACTTGACATAATCATGGGCATCTTGATGCATAGATGGCCAATAGTAGCCACACTGTAATGCTTTGTAAGCAGTTCGAGCTCTATTGTGATAATCACCCATTAGTGAAGAGAGGCACGCTTCAAGAATACTCATCATTTCCACTTCTGGGCCACATCTACATGATGATCTCGTCTGCGCAAATACGAAATAAATATGGCTCATCCTAGAAGAACTTTTTTACGTCGTGTAGAAAGTTGCAACGCTGATGGATGTTCAGACCAGGCGACACTATATCACTCACCAAGTAGTTAGCATAATCAGTAAACCAGGGTATAAGATCATGTGAGGCCACCAAAACTCTCTCATTAGGGAATGACACATTGATTTCAAGTCCATCATCAAATTTCAACATAGCTTCATCTTCAAATCTAGAAAGGTGATCGGCTACTTGATTTTCTGAATCCTTTCTATCGATAACATCAAAATTGAATTCTTACAAGAGGAGTACCCACATGACTAGTCTTTGTTTTGCATCTTTTTAACCTGTGAGATATTTGAGCGCTGCATGGTCTGTGTGCATGATCACCTTAGCTCCCAGCAAGTATGAACAAAATTTTCCAAAGGCAAAGACTAATGCAAGCAATTCTTGTTTAGTGACTGTGTAATTTTTCTGGGCCACATTTAATGCTTTGCTAGCATAGTAAATCAGAAGTAGAATTCTCTCCCTTTGCTGCCCCAACACCACACCTAATGGAACCCAACTTGCATCATATATTAATTCAAATCGTTGTGACCAATCTGGAGCCATAATAATGGGCGCTGTCGTGGACTTTCTTTCAAATTCTTTGAAGGGTTGCATGCTATCACGACCCAAGCATAGAGCCTAGATGTGACACGATGAATGGAAAAACTCGAAGGAACCCCAAATAAGCCTCTTAACTTGTCATTACACATACTTGGTTGTGGAAGCATACAAAATGCATATAGAGTAAGAATAGCGCAGTGGGGCTGAGAGAAAGCTTGCATAAACATCGTCATCAAGAGACAAGAGTCAAAGCTCATAACATAGATACATAACTTGTCCTACAAACACCT
This sequence comes from Solanum ossicruentum, assembly GCA_025774065.1. Lineage (NCBI taxonomy): Eukaryota > Viridiplantae > Streptophyta > Magnoliopsida > Solanales > Solanaceae > Solanum > Solanum ossicruentum. The sequence continues at coordinate 52,282 of JAOTQR010093593.1, read as the reverse complement.
CTAAATACAAAGATAGAGATGGGTCCAAGACAAAGTAACTGCGCTCACCCTCACAGTCAAACATAACATTAAAAAGTGTTTCAATGCATAGATAATAGCAATAATAGGCTAACGTTCCTGAAATGGAGGAATTACCAATAAGCTTGGAATAGCACCGATTAGCCACATGGAGGAGGAGGATGATCAACTTGAGCATCGGTCCCTACATGGTGATATCATATAGGCAAGAGTATGCGTTTGTATGTTTGAATGTACTAAGTATGTGGGGTGCAATGCAACAATAGATAGACATCATACTCAAAATGCATACATTAGACAAGATGCATAGTATAACAATATAGCATGTATGATCAATGCATAAGTAAAACATGCTTTCATTAACTCATACTCATATAAGATATCGTATGTGTAGAAGCGACCAAGCTAGAATCCCAACTATGGTTGGGAGGTGCAATTCACATCTGGACACCCTGGTGGCAAGGTACTACACCCCTCACATGGTTGATGCCATTCAACCTTGAAACCCTAGTAGCAAGGTACTACACCCCTCACGTGGTTGATGCCATTCACAATTGGACACCCCAGTGGCAAGGTACTACACCCCTCACATCAGCTAGGTTAGCCATAGACACCCGACTCAAAGCATCCGCTATAACATTTTCCTTACCTGGATGATAATGCACACTCATGTCATAATCTTTGAGAAGTTCTAGCCACCTTCTTTGTCTCAAGTTGAGATCTTTTTGAGTGAAGACATGTTGAAGGCTCTAATGATTGGTGAAGACATCAACATACATCCCATACAAATAATGACGCCACATCTTTAATAGAAACACCACGATGGCTAACTCAAGATCATGGGTAGGTAGTTCCTTTCACGCACTTTGAGTTGCCTAGAAGCATAGACTATGACCATACCATTTTGCATTAGCACACAATCCAAACCAACTCTAGATGCATCACAATACACAACAAAACCCCCAAGCCTATATGGTAGTGACAATATAGGAGCGAACACAAGTCTATCTTTCAATGTTTGGAAGCTTTTCCCACATTTATCGGTCCACTCAAACTGTGGACTACACATCTTTAACCCTCACAAGATGATACAAACACACTCTAGACATCAACTTATGGGCTTTAATACATAAAATGAACCTACCCTTGACCACCATAACTTGACTTTCCCACTCAAGGATGGGTTCATTTCAAAATTATAACTTGACCCTACGGGTTCTACAATAAATGGAATCATAGTATGCATGTAACCAATCCATCCCAAGAATGACATCAAAATCTACTATGTCTAATTCAACATGATGACAAGGCAACAACTTATTCAAAATGCAAATAGGACAACTCCTATAAACTTTCCAAGCAATAATAGAGGCACCAATAGGAGTAGACATTTTATATGACTCATGCAACAACTTGGGAACAACATGGAACTTTTTAGTAACAAGAGGAGTAACAAAGGAAAGAGTGGCACCCGGATCAATCAAAGCGTATACATTAACATCAAAGATTTTCAACATACCAATAACAAAATCGGGGACCTTACCAACCCCTTGCCTCCCTTGTAGAGCATAAAACCAGTTGTGCTTTGGGGCACCATCTTGAGGACCATCTCTACCTAATGGAACCACATTTGCACCCCGGACCTTGCCACGATTTCTTGGACAATCCTCCCTTTCCTGACCAAGCTTCCTACATTTAAAACATGCATTAGAACCCTTCAAACATGGTCCCTTGTGATTCTTTCAACATCTACGACATAAATTGTTAGGAACCATTCCTTCCACACCATGAGGCCTAAGGAAGTCATTAGCAAACCTCTTATTAGTAGTACGAGGAGGCCTTTCACATTGATGACGTCTAGCATCCTTTTGAAACCTAACTTCAAAATGGGCCCTCTTGGCCTCATGACACTTCCTCTTTCTCAACTTTCCTTCCTCTATTTGCTCGGCATAAATCATTAACTGAGACAAGTCCATATCACTAATTAACAAAGCGGATCAGCATTCTTCACTTACCAAGTTGGAAACCTCCATAACAAACTTATTTATTCTTGACCTAGGATCGGCATCCAAGTGAGGAGCATACTTTGAAAGTTGATTAAACTTGAGGGCATACTCCCTCACACCCAAAGCACCTTGTTTCAAGTTCATGAACTCCACCAACTTTGCTTCCCTAAGCTTAAGAGGGAAGAACCGATTAAGGAAGGATGATTTGGATTCCTCCCAAAGCACCACATCACCATTTCTGTTCTCAACTTTCCATTGCTCATACCAAATTTGGGTAACCCCTTTGAGTTGGTATGCCACCAACTCCACCTTTTCGTTCATCCTAACACCCATGATATCCAAGAGTTTGTGCACCTCATCAATAAACTCTTGTGGATATTCATCTACCTTTGACCCATAGAAAACCGGAGGATTCATCCTCATGAAGTCTCGTACCCTAGCTCCTAAGTTAGTAGCATGAGGGGCTTGGGCCCCTTGTTGGACTTGGTTGGCCACCACTTGGGTAAGCATAGTAAGGGCATCCCGGAGCTCACCATTGGTAGGTTGCTCCTCGGGAGTTTGGGCACGTCTTCCTCTAGTGTTTCACATGATCTAGCATAGCAAAGAACTATTGTTAGGGGGGAAAACTCACAACAACTCTACAACACGACTTAGAACATGAACAAGGCAAACATTTCCTAAAACATCTCATAACCTCCTATTTATAGTCATGGCATGCTTCACAACCATCAATAGGACACTAATAGACACGGTGTGATGGACTTTGAGGATCTATCAACCTAGTACTGTGATACCAAGTTTGTCACGACCCAAGCGAAGGGCTTAGACGTGACACGACGAATTGGAAAACTCGAAAGAACCCCAAACAAGCCTCTTAACTTGTCATTATACATCCTTGGTCATGGAAGCATATAGAAGACATTTAGAGTAAGAAAAGGGGCAATGGGGCTAAGGGAAAGGTTGCATAAACATCGTAATCAACAGACAAGAGTCAAATCTTATAGTATAGATAGATAACTTGACCAACAAACACCTTTAAATACATAGATAGAGCGAGGGACAAGACAAAGTAACGGGGCTCACCCTCATAGTCAAATAGAACATAAGAAAGTCTTTCAATACATAGATAATAGCAATCATAGACTAAGATCCCTGAAATAGATGACTCACCAACAAGCTTGGAATAGCAACGCCTAGCCATGTGGAGGAGGAGGATGATCAACTTGAGTGCTGGTCCCTATATGGTGATATCATATAGGAAAAAGTATACGTTAGTACGTTTGAATGTACTTAGTATGTAGGTTACAATGCAACAATAGATAGACATCATACATTAGACAAGAGGCATAGTATAACAATATGACATATATGATCAATGCACAAGTAAAACATGCTTTCAATAACTCATGCTCATATAAGATATCATATATGTAGAAGAGACAAAGCTAGAATCCCAACAATTATTGGGATGTGCCATTCACTTTTGGACACCCTGGGGGAAAGGTACTACATCCCTCACATAGTTGACGCCATTCATACCTGGACACCCTAGTGGCAAGGTACTGCACCCCTCACATGGTTGATGCCATTCACACCTAGACACCCTGGTGGCAAGGTACTACACCCCTCACATGGTTGATACCATTCACACTTGGACACCTTGGTGGCAAGGTAGATACCTCTCGCATGGTTAATGCCATTCACACCTGGACACCTTGGTGTCAAGGTATATACCCTACATAAGGTTATATGGGCATGGTTTAGTGCAACACATTATATAGAACATATATATCATGTACATAAGCTCATTTTTATCATCATAACATCAATCATATCATATCTCATGCTTTGGACCTTCAATTCCTCAAAAGAACATAACCAGACATTTTATCAAAAACCTTGGGGTTATGTAATGGGTGTAAAAGACTGCATAATTTAGAGATAATATTATGCAAGAAAATCTGTAGTAAAACCATCCATTAGCACCTTTCAACACCCCCAAGACATCCACATCAAAATCCCTTACCAAATCTAACATTAGATCAAAGATTTAGAGCTCAAAACATGTTAAAACAACCATGCTTTCATGATCTAAAATCACTGTGTAGTAAATTTCTCAATATACAAGACCTACATGTAAAATCAACTTTAAATCACGCAATATTACTAAAAAAAGGTTTTAGGCACCATGGATTGAAGGGCCCAATTGTTCAACACCATACACCTCAGCTTTGGAGAAGTTCTTGATAAAGTTTGAAAATGGAGGCTTGAAGCTTGAAGAAAATCCTTAGTTCCGGATGAGGGTTTTGAGTCTTGAATTTTGGAGTGAAAATATGGCTAAGTGTTTTGGGGAGTATTGGGAAATGTTTAGGATGATATAAGGGTGAAATTTGGCTAAGTATAGATAAAAACACATTTGGGAAACTTGGTCCCAACACCTAGAATATTTTGGGTCGTACAGGAAAACACTGGCAGGCAAAATACACCTCTCTGCGATGCGGAGAGGACGCGGAGAAGGAATTACACTAAAGCATGCCCTTGGTGCATCGTGGAGGGAACGCATAAACTTCATTGGAATTCGTCACTTAAACATTTATAATTGCTAATCTTTCACTATTAAATCAGGGTTAGACCCTTTTTCACCTAATTTCGATCCCCTAATCATAAACATGAAGTCGAATTTTTGAAGTAATGAATAAATTTTAAGATATATGAAAATTAAAATTTTGGGCATTATGAGGCACGTTTTTAGGCACCTTTTGGGGTTGTTTCACATGCATGCATCATCAAATACAAACTTTTCTGCTTTCTCTAACAACTTGCATAAAGGTTGTGAGATTTTGGAGAAGTCCTTTATGAAGTGACGACAGAATTCAGCGTGGCCTAGAAAACTCTTGATATCTTTCACCGAAATTGGTTGTGGCAGTTTCTCAATAAGCTAAATTTTTTCTTTATCCACCTCTATTCCCTTGCCTAAAATTCTATGATCAAGCACTATGCGTTCTTTGACCATGAAATGACATTTCTCCCAATTCAGTACCAAATGGCTCTCAACACACCATTGCAACACATCATTGACATAAAACAAGCATTCTTCAAAGGACTTGCCAACAATGCTAAGGTCATCCATGAACATGTCAATAGTGCTTTCAACAATGTCCGAGAAAATATATATCATGCTTATCTGAAAAATGGATGGGGTTTTACATAATCCAAAGGCATTCTATTGAATGCAAAGATACCAAATGGGCGTCCTCTTGATCCTCAGGTGCAATAGCGATTTGATTATACCCGAATTGCCAGTCAAGGAAACAATAACAGACCTTTTCTGCCAGTCTTTCAAGCATTTAATTCATGAAAGGCATAGGAAAATGATCATTCTTCGTAGAAGGAATTAGTTTCTTGTAATCCATACACACTCTCCACCTAGTGACAGGTCTCATAGCGATCAACTCATTCTTTGCATTGGGTACCACTTTGATTCCCCCTATTTTTGGAACGCACTGCACTAGATTGACCCACTCAATATCGACGATTGGGTAGATTACTCCTGCATCTAACCACTTGATGATTTCTTTTTGCCCAACCTCTTGTATTCGGGGTTTCAACCTTATTTGATGCTCAATGCTGGGCTTGTAATCCTTAACCAGTTTAATCTTATGAGTGCATATTCCAGGAGGTATGCCAATAATGTCTACAATTGTCCACTCGATATCCCTTTTGAATTGCTTGAGAACAACTACGAGGGCCTTTGTTTAGGGTTCGTTTAAGTTAGCTGCAATTATGACTGGAAATGTATTATTCTCTCCCAAGTATGCATATTTCAGATGCATTTGTGGTGCCTTTGATTCTAACTCTGGTGAAACTTCTACAGAAAGCTTTGTCGGTGGCATTTCCCTATTACACAAGTCCACGTCTAACCTAGCCTGTCGTCTAGGACCCAATGACACACCAAGAGCATTCATCGTTTCCTCATAATCACGAATGCTATCACCATAGAAATTTATCAACACAAAATAGCTAGCAAAGGTTCAACTCCTAACCTCAACTCAACCGGGATCTCCACTTCATCATCCTCACTCATATCAATCATTGAGATAGTTTGAAACTCACAACCCCTTCTATCCGATTGGCGCACTTGAAACATAGTTGTCTCTTTACCAAACCTGAAGGTGAGCAGACTCTTTACCATATCAACAAATACTCTCCCTGTGGCTAAGAAAGGTCTCCCCAGGATAATAGGAACTGCAAAACCAACTTCACAATCAAGTATAACAAAGTCCGCGGGAAATATAAAGTTATGTAACTTGACAAGCACATCATAAAGTATCCCCAAAGGCTTCTTGACTTTTCTGTCTGCGTCAATAACTGCATCTTTGTAGGAACAAGGTTTCCCAAGAAAAGCTTTCTGAATATGGCAAAAGGCATCAAATTATTGCTGGCTCCCAAGTGACACAGTGCTTTAGCAAATGCAAATTTCCCCACTTTGCATGGTATGGTGAATGCACCCGGGTCCTCACACTTCTGCACCAAAGAATTCGTTGTGGTACTGCAATGCTGAAAATTTTGGGAGAGGTATTGGCTAACTTTGTGCTTCTTTTTGACCAGATCTTTTATCCATTTTGCATGTCCTGACATCCTCTCTAGGGCCTCCACAGAGGGGATTTCTACTAACAACTTCTTAAGCATTGACAAGAACTGTTCAAAATTACCTTCCTCTTTTCTCTTCTGAAGCCTTTCGGGTAAATATGGTGGGGTTCTTGGAAAGGTTTTATATTTCTTTGGTCGATCGCTTGTGCTAGGCATCACAATCTTCTTGTTTACTCATTTGATATGGCTTCCATCTCAAAATTGGTACAGGAGGACCAGCAGTGCTTTTGCCACCCCAAGTCATTACTGCCATACAATGCCCTTCATTTTTAGGGTTTCAAACTGTATTACTTGGTAAGGTGCCCTTTTGGCGTTAGTTTAGTTATGCCAAAACCTGCACAAATTGTTGTTCTTGTTGCTTAATCTCCATCGAGTGAGACTCTATTTTACGATTAATACTTGAAGTATCTGCTTTCATTCCCTTCAAGTCTCATCTTGGTGATCGGCTCTCTTCAACAACTTGTCAAACATCTCTTCAAGCTTAGAAGTTCTTGGCATTGCATCACGATTATGAGGCTGCACATAAGGACGATTCCTATCACCATCCCTTCTACCCCATTCGGCATTAGACATCCTCTCTGTTTCATTGTAACCACCTTGGTCATCTTTATAAGCAACATCATGGTTGTAGTTACGACCATGATTCCCGGAACCTTGCCTCCAATAGTCCGAGTTGGACCCATGGGAGTTATTACGGAAACTCGTCGCTTGATTACTTAAAAAACAAACATCTTCATCAAGGAATAGATCTTCATAGCTGGGAGCCTTAGGAGGTTAGTGAGTGATTACTTTAGCACTTTCTTAGTTTTGATTCAAGACCAAGTCAATACTTGTGCGAAGTTGAGCAAGCTGCTCCATGATCTCTTTATTGACCTTTGCTCGCTCATTATTGGTGTTGATCGCACAAGAAGTTTTCATTGCACCTTGCTCTTTTTGACCCCATGCTCTGTTGGTTTTAACCACTTGCTCCATCCTTATAGCTATCAATGCAAAAGGTTGGTCAAGAAACATGCGTCCCATGGTTGTATCGGCGCAAACCTAACTATCTCATCAAGTTCCCGTCGAATTGTGTAATTAATTAAAGTATTCAACCTATTCATTCTACTATTCTACTGAACGAACTGCAAATCAAGACATTAATGCAAGTATTCAACTGAATGTCAGGCCTAAGGCATATGTTTTTCCTTTCTCTTCTCTTTCATGGAGTGAGTGATGCCCCAAAGGGTATCACGAAAGGAGGAAAGGAGTTGCTTGATTAACAAGCGTTGGTCGAGCCTCCTTTGAAGTCGCCCTCCTCCCTTTTCTTTTCCCACTAGCCATGTGTGGCCCAAAAGGTTCGAAGACCTTCACTTACTTGTGTGAGCTCCCCGCCCGCTCTGTCCAGTCTGGAAATCCTTTTCTTGTGAACGGGGACCATCCTTATGAATTTGGTAAATCTCTCCTATGTATTGCTAAAAGAGTCACCCAGCAATTGCTCAAAGTTGTTTATTTGATCCTTGAGCTTCAACGTCTTAGATCTTGGAAAATTTCTTTCAAGAAACACTATCTGAAGCTCAGCCTAGCTTGTTATAGTGCCCGGAGGAAGCTCAGACAACCACACAACTGCAATTCCAGTCAGTGACAATGGAAATACCCGAAAACCAATGACATCAAGAGAAAGATTTTGTGTCCCCATGACACTTTTGCAAACGAAAATAGCATTATGAGGATAATGGTGGGGATCCTCTGAAGGTGGCCCTGTCAATAATCTGCGGTTTTGGAGCATTTGGAGCAACCAACTTTATACCCACAAGTTATCCCTGAACCCACATAGAGATGTAACAATGCACTTAAGCAACATTTCAAAAATTTCATTGTAAGAGTAAAATCATCATGAACGTGTCAATTTAAACATGAACATATGCAATGACATGGGGCTGCACTTAAGACTTGAGATCAAATGAAGGACTTAGGTGAATACCTTAGGCTTGAGTGGAGTGGAAAAGGTAAGGATATCGCTTTTTCATGTCCACTTAAGCCTCCTAAGTAGCACTCTTAACTTGTTGATTCCTCCAAAGGACCTTAACGGACACCACCTCTTTGTCTCTCAATCTCTTCACTTGCCTATCAAAAAAATGAACCAAAACCTCTTCGTATGTGAAATTATCCTCCACAATACATACAATATCAAGAGGCACAATGGAATTCGTATAACCCACTCATTTTCTCAATAGAGAAACATGAAACACCCGGTGAACCAAATTTATTTCTTTAGGCAATTCCAACTCATAAGCTCCTTGCCAACCCTTCTCATCACTTTATAAGGGCCCAAATATCTTGGGCTACACTTGTCCTTCTTACTAAAATGGATCACACCCTTCATGGGTGACACTTTCAAATAAACCCAATCACCAACTTGGAATTCAAGTTCCTTTCTCCTCATATCGGCATAAGACTTTTAACTAGTTTGAGCTATCTTCAACCTTTCTCTAATCATCCTAACCTTCTCAAGAGCCTCCATAACCTGATATGGTCCCAACAAATCTACCTCACCAAACTCAAACCAACCAACCGGTGATCTACAATGTTTCCCATAGAGAGCCTCAAATGGTGCCATACTGATGCTAAAAAGATAGCTGTTGTGGTAGGCAAACTCAATCAACTGAAGATGATTATCCTAACTAACTTTAAACTCCAACACATATGCTCTAAGCATATTTTCAAGGGTTTGGATGGTCTTCTCAGCTTGGCCATCCGTTTGAGGGTGGAAGGTCGTGGAAAGCTTAACTCTATACCAAGACCCATTTGGAAAGATCTCCAAAAATGTGATGTGAATTGTACCTGATGATCCGATATGATAGACAAATGGACCCCATGCAACCTCATCAAGTCATGAATGTACAACTTTGCATAATCTTCAGCCCTAAATGTGATCTTAACTGGTAGAAAATGAGTCGAGTTTGTCATCCTATCAACCACCACCCAAATGGAATCGAAACCCTTTCTAGTCTTGGGAAACCCAATCACAAAATCCATATTTATCACCTTCCACTTCCAAGTAGGAATCTTAATGTCGTGGGTTAAGCCACTCGGCCTTTGATGTTTGGCTTTGGCTTGTTGACAACTATGACAACCAAAAACGAATTTGGCAATGTTCCTCTTCTTGCCTCCGCACCAATACACCTCTCTCAAGTCTCTAGACATTTTGGTGGAACCAGGGTGGATAGAATAAGAAGAGTTATAGGCCTCATCAAGGATCTTTCCTATCAAACCATCAACACATGGTACACACAACCTACCTTGGTACCTAAGAGCACCATCTCCCCCTTGGGAGAAAACCTCCACCTTGCCCACTTTCACCAAGGCCTTCAATTCAAACAAAGAGGGATCAAGATCTTGTTTTGCTATCGCCTCATCAACCAAAGAAGACTTAGAAGCATAAACAACAACCACACTACTATTACCAACCTCTTCCATCCTAACTCCCTATCTAGAAAACTGATGCACTTCCCTAGCCATCTCCTTCTCACCACCATCAACATGAGCTAGGGTATATATGGACACCCTACTCAAGCATCCACTGCCACATTTGTCTTACCTGGATGATAATGCATACTTATATCATAGTCTATAAGAAGTTCTAACCATCTCCTTTGCCTCAAGTTAAGATCCTTTTGAGTGAAGACATACTGGAGGCTCTTATGATCGGAGAACACATCAACATGCACCCTATACAAGTAGTGACGCTAAATCTTTAATGTAAACATAATGGCAGTTAACTCTAGATAGTGGGTAGGGTAGTTCCTTTTATGCACCTTGAGTTGTCTAGAAGCATAAGCTATAAGCTTACCGTTTTGCATCAACATACAATCCAAACCAACCTAGGAAGCATCACATTAAATCACAAATCTCTCAAGCCCATCCGGTAGTGATAATATAGGTGAAGGCACAAGCTTATCTTTCATTGTTTGGAAGTTTCTCTCACAATAATCGGTCTACATAAACTTAACCTTCTTTTGAGTCAATTTTGTCATAGGGGAAGCAATAGAAGAGAACCCATTCATGAACCTCTGATAGTAACCCTCTAAGCCAAAGAAACTCCTAATGTCTAATAGAGTCAATGGTCTAAGCCAATTTTTAATCACATGGGTCTTCGTTGGATCCACCTTAATACCATCCCCCAACACCATATGTCCTAAGAAGGCAACCTCACTCCACCAAAATTCACTCTTTTCATATTTTGCATACAATTTCTCCTCCCTCAATCTTTGCAACACAACCCTCAAATAAGCCCTACGCTCCTCCTCACCATGAGAATAGATCAAGATGTCATAAATGAAAATCGCAACAAAGGAATCAAGGTAGGGTTTAAAGACCCTATTCACAGGTGCATAAAGATGGTCGGTGCATTGGTCAACCCGACATCACCAAAAATTCATAGTGCCCACACCAAGTCCGAAAAGCCGTCTTAGGAATATCACACTCCCTTACCTGCACCTGATGATACCCGGACCTAAGGTCAATCTTAGAGAAAAGGCTAACCCCTTGCAATTGGTCTAACAAATCATCAATCCTAGGAAGAGGATACTTATTCTTGATGGTGACCCTATTGAATTGCCGATAATCAATACACATCCTAAGAGATCCATCCTTCTTTTTCAGAAACAACACCAAGGCACCCCAAGGTGATTGGCTAGGCCTAATAAATCCCTTCTTCAATAAGTCTCTCAAATGCTCCTTCAATTCCTTCAACTCCACCGGGGCCATGCAGTAGGGGGGAATAGAAGTGGGTTGAGTATCGGGGAGGAGGTTTATGCCAAAGTCTATTTACCTTTTGAAAGGAACACTAGGAAGGTCATTTGGGAAGACATCAAGAATCTCATTTACAACCAAAACTGACTCTATTGGAAAGACTTTAAACTCCACATCCCTAAGCCTTACAAGATGGTAAAGACACCCTTTAAGGATCAACTTACGGGCTTTAATGCAAGAGATAAATCTACCCTTCATCACCACTTCTTGACTTTCCCACTAAAGGATGGATTCATTTGAAATGTGGAATTTGACCCTATAGGTTCTACAATCAATAGAAGCATGGTAGGCATGCAACTAATCTATCCCAAGAATGACATCGAAACCAACCATGTCTAACTCAACAAGGTCACAAGGCAACACTTTATGCAAGATGCAAATAGGAAAACTTCTATAAACTTTCCTGGCAATAATTGATGCACCATTAGGAGTGACACTTCATGTGACTCATGTAACAACTTGGGGTCAACATGGAACTTTTTGGCAACAAAGGGGCGACAAAAAAGAGTGGCACCCAGATCAATTAATTCATATACATTAAAGTCAAAGATTTTCAAAATACTGGTAATAACATCGCGCATATCATGAACCCCTTGCCTCCCATGCAAAGTACAAAACCGATTGTGCCTTGGGGCACCATCTTGTCATCTACCTCTCCCCAATGGAACCACATTAGCACCTTGTGGACACACCTCCTTACCCTTGTTGCGATACCGAGAACATTCAAACTTTTTGTGACCTATCTCTCCACAACTAAAACAAGCATTAGTGTCCCTCAAACGTGAGCCACTATGACCCGTACCACACTATGGGCACCCAACAATAGAAGCAACACGACCAACACCATAAGCCCTTGAGAAATAATTAGCAAAGCCTACCTTGGATGCATCAGAAGAACATTGGTCATGGTAGGATCAGCCAACCCTTTGGAACTTACCCTCAAAATGGGCCCTCTTAGCCTTATAACTTCTTCTCTTCCTCAATTTCTCCTGCTCCATTTGCTTGGCATAGGTCATCAACCATGACAAATCCATTTCACTAATTAGCATGGCAGACCTGCATTCTTCACTTATCAAGTTGGAGGCCCCCACCAAAAACTTATTCATCCTAAATTTAGGACCGTCCACCAAATGAGGAGCATACTTTGAAAGTTAGTTGAACTTGAGGGCATACTCCCTCATACTCATGGACCCTTCCCCCAAATTCATAAATTCCACCATCTTAGCTTCCCTTAGTTCAAGGGGAAAGAATCGATTAAGGAAGGCCACCTTGATCCTCCTAATGCACCACATTACCATATCTCTTCTCTCTCTTCCATTGGTCATACCAAATTTGGGTTACCCTTTTGAGTTGGTACGCCGCCAACTCCGCCTTTTATTCGACCCAACTCCCACGATAGTTAAAATCTTATAGACCTCATCAATGAACTCTTGTGGATCTTCATTCACCATTGACCCATAGAACACTGAGGATTTATCCTCATGATGTACCTTACCCTAGATGCCAGTGTAGGAGCATGAAGGACTTGGTCCCCTTGATTGGATTGATTAGCCACCACTTGTGCAAGCAAGGTGAAAGCATCCCTAAGCTCCCCATTGACCAGTTGCTACTCGAGTGTGTGGGCTCGTCTTCCTCTCATATTAGGCATGATCTATCATAGCAAAGGGCAATCACTAGGGGAAATCTCACTTTAACTCTGCAGCACGACTTAGAATATGAAGAAGGGAAGCATTTCCTAAAACGTCTCATAGCCTTTAATTCATGGTCATGACGCGCTTCACAATCATTAATAAGACTCTAATCGACATGGTGTATTAGACTCTGAGGATCTAATAACCTAGTGCTCTGATACTACCTCTGTCATGACCCAAGCCTAGGCCCAGGCATGATCGCCGATTGTGGATTCCTGAAGGAACCCCAAACAAGCCTCGTAGCATATCATTACACATCCTTGGTCACAAAAGAAATAGAATACAACAAGAAATAACAAATTGGGACAACCAAGGCTAAAGGAAAATTTCTATATCATGAACAACAAGAGTTGCTAGAGTCAAAGCTCATAGCATAGATACATAGCATGTCCAACAACACCTATATTACATAAATAAGAGCGTGGGCCAAGAAAAAGCAACCGGGCTAGCCCTCATAGCTAAGGTAACCAATAAATAAGAGTATCTCAATACATAATAAGAGAAACATAGACTAGGGTCCATGAAGTGGACCCACAGAGTAGCTTGAGTAGTACCGAACTAGCCACATGGAGAAGGAGGATGTTCAACTTGTACACCAGTTCCTACATGGTGATATCATGTAGGCAAGAGTATTCATTAGTGAAATGACCTCAAAAAGTGCCCGACAATGTGCCTTGAAATGCTCATAATTTTAAATTTCATATATCTCAAATTCAATTAATTATTTTGAAAATTTGACTTCATATTCTTGTTCAAGGGGTCAAAATTAGGGGGAGAAGGGTCTAACCCCGATTTTAGAGCAACCATATCAAACTTCAAAAATCCAATGGTGCAATTTCCAGTGAGGTTTTTGTGTCTCCTCCGTGACGCACCTCTGCTTATTTTGGGGACTTTTGTTTTAATTCGGTGCACGACTTCTAAGTCTTGGACCTAAGTGTTCGCAAACGTTTTTTTACCCATACTTAGCCTTATTTCACCTTCATATCATTGTAAACATTCTCACATACTCACTCAAATACAAAGCCATATTTTCACTCACAAAATTGATGTTCCAAACCCTAATCCCAAGCTAAGGTTCTCCTTCAAGGTTCTTCTTCAAGCTTTATGTCTCCATCTCCAATCTTCACCATATTCATTTTTGCGCTAAGGTACGTGGGTTTTATACATTGGGTCCTTCCACACATGGTGCCCTAACTTCTTTTTACTCAAATTGCATGATTTAAAGTTTATTTACAAATGGGTCTTGCTTATTATGAAAATCACTACACACTATGTTTTGGGCTATAATTCATTGATCTATTGTAAGATTTGAGGAGGGGTTTTGATATATGTTTCTTGAGGGTGTTGTAAGGTGATGATAGATGGTTTTAAAAAATGGATTTTCTTGCATGATTTCATCTCTATATTTCGTGGTTTTATACTAGCATTACACCCTTTAAGTATTTGATAAAATTTCCGGATGTGGTTCCGTGAGGAGTTAAAGGTCCAAAGGATGAGATATGATATGATTGACTATATGATGATGAAATGAGCTTATGTATATGATATACTCTATATAAAGTGTTGCATAAGACCATACCCGATACGGGGGGCCAAGAGCCCAGGTAACCGAGGTGGGGGTATGTACTCATCAACCATGTGAGGGGTTTGTACTTCGCCACCCTGGTGATAAGGTGTGATTATCACCAACCATGTGACGATTTTGTACAACAGAATTACCGAGGGGTTTGTACCTTGAAAATCTCTCTTAGTCTCTTCTACACATATGATATCCTACATAAGCATGACTTAGTTAAGTATGATTTACTTAAGTATTGATCATACATGTCATATTGTTATATTATGCCTATTACTTAATATTATGCATTTTAATTATGATGCCTATCCATTGTGCATTGCATCCTACATAGTAGTACATTCAAACGTACTAATGCATACTTTTGCTTACATGATATCACCATGTAGGAACTCGAGCCCAAGTTGATCCTCCTCCTCCACGTGGCTAGTTCAGTGCTACTCAAGCTAGTTAGTGAGCCCTCTACTTCGGGGACCTTAGTCTATACTCTTTTGTTATGTATTGAGACACTCTTCTTTATGCTTTATTTGAATATAAGCGTGAGCCTGGTTGCTTTGTCTTGTCCTATGCTGTTATCTATGTAGTAGAGGTGGTTGTTGGACATGTTATGTATCTAAGATATGAGTTCGGCTCTTGTCCCTTGACTATGATATTGTGCAAGATTTTCCCTTAGCCCCTTTGTCCCTATTTTTGTTGTTTGATGGTTTTGTATGTTTTCATGACCAATGATGTATAATTACAAGTTCAGAGGCTTGCTCAGGTTCTTTGAGTTCCCTATTGACTCTGTCACTTCTAGACCCTAGGCTTGGGTCATGACAAACTTGGTATCAGAGCACTAGGTTGATAGATCCTTGGATTCCAACAACCGCATCGATTAGAGTCCTAATCACGGTTGTGAAGTGTTCCATGACTATGAATTAGTGGCTACGAGACATTTTGAAAATTTTTCCCTTCTTCATGTTCTAAGTCGTGCTATAGGTTTGTGGTAATTTTTTCCCCTAATGATTATTCTTTGCTATGATAGATCATGCCAAACACTAGAGGACGAAGGGCCTAAACTCCCAAGGCACAACCTACCAATGGTGAGCGCCAGGATACTCTTGCTATGCTTGCCCAAGTTGTGGCCAACTAAGTCAATCAAGGAATGCTACTATCCCGAGGGCTAGGGTAAGAGACTTTTTAAGGATGAATCCTCTGGTATTCTATGGATCGAAGGTGGATGAAGATCCACAAAAGTTTGTTCATGATGTCTACAAAATCTTGATTATCATGGGTGTTGGACCAAATGAAAAGGCAGAGTTGGCGGCATATCATCTCAAAGGGGTAGCCCAAATATGGTATGATTAATGGATGGGTGACAAGGGAATTGGTAATGTGATGCTTTGGGAGGAGTTCAAATTGGCTTTCCTTAATTGGTTTTTCCCTCTTAAGCTTAGGAAAGCAAAGTTGATAGAGTTTATGAACTTGAAACAAGGTGTTATGAGTGTGAGGGAGTATTCCCTCATGTTTAATCAACTTTCAAGGTATGCTCCTCATTTGGTGGCCGATCCTAGATCTAGGATGAATAAGTTCGTGATGGGGCTCTCCGACTTGGTAAATGAATAACGCCGATCCACTATGCTAATTAGTGACATGGACTTGTCTCGGTTAATGACATGTACCAAGCAACTAGAAGAAGAAAAGTTGAGGAAGAGAAGGGGGAATGAGACCAAGAGTGCTCGATTTAGGGATAAATTCCAAAAGGGTACTAAATTTCATCAAGGCCAATGGCCTTCTCATGCTACTAATAGGGGGTTCACTAGTGACTTCCTTAGGCCTCAAGGTGTTGGTGTTGTGGCTCCTATTGAAGTGTGGCCTAAATGTGGAAGTAGCCATGGAGGCCTATGTTTGAAGGGTTCTAATGCATGCTATGAATGTGGGGAGCTTGCTAACAAAAGATAAATTGTCCAAGAAATTGTGTCAAGGGCCGGGGCATAAATACGATTCCATTGGGTAGAGGTGGTCCTCAAGGTGATGCCCTAAGGCACTTTCGGGTTTATGCACTACATAGGATGCAAGGAGTTGGTGAGATTCCAGATGTTATTCCCAGTATGTTGAAAAATTTGACTTTGATGTATATGCTTTGACTGATCCGGGTGCCACTCTTTCCTTTGTTACTCCTTTTGTTGCTAAAAAGTTCTATGTTGACCCCGAGTTGTTGCTTGAGTCATATGAAATATATACATTTGTTGTTGCCTCTATTATGTCTAGGAAAGTTTATAGAAGTCTTATTTGCATTTTGCATATGTTGTTGCCTTGTGATCTTGTTGAATTAGACATGGTAGATTTTGATGTCATTTTTGGGATGGATTGGTTGCATGCCTACTATGCTTCTATTGATTGTAGAACCTGTAGGATCAAGTTTTAATTCCTTAATTAACCTATACTTGAGTGGCAAAGTGATGATGTGGTGGTCAAGGGTAGATTCATTTCATGCATTAAAGACTGTAAGTTGATTTCTAAGGGGTGCTTCTATCATCTTGTGAGGGTTAAAGATATGGAGTCCAAAGTCCCTTCTATTAAGTCGGTTCAAGTTGTAAATGAGTTTCATTATGTATTCCCAAATGAACTTCCCGGTGTCCCACCAGAAAGGGAGATAGATTTTGGCATAGATCTCCTTTTCGATACTCAAACTATCTTCATTCCCCCTTATTATATAGCCTCGGCGGAGTTGAAGGAGTTAAAGGAAAAATTGAAAGATTTGTTGGGAAAAGGGATTTATTAGGCCTAGCCAATCACCTTGTGGTGTCCTGGTGTTGTTTGTCAAGAAGAGGGATGGATCACTTAAAATGTGCATTGACTACTGGCAACTCAATAGGGTCACCATCAAGAATAGATATCCTCTTCCAAGGATTGATGATTTGTTTGACCAATTGCAAGGGGATAACTTCTTCTCTAAAATTGATCTTTGGTTCGGTTATCATCAAGTGAGCTTGAGGGAGTGCAACATTCCCAAGACGACCTTCTGGACTTGATATGGGCATTATGAGTTTGGTGTGATGTCATTTGGGTTGACCAATGCACCGGCCATCATCATGGACCTAATGAATTGGGTCTTCAAACCTTACCGTGATTCCTTTGTGGTGGCTTCATTGATGATATTTTGATCAATTCACATAGTAGGGAGAAGAATATGGGTCATTTGAGGGTGGTGTTGCAAAGATTGAGGGAGGAGAAATTGTATGCTAAATATGACAAGTGTGAATTTTAGTTGAAGGAGGTTGCATTCATGGGTCATATGATGTCGGGGGATGGTATAAAAGTGGATCCTAAGAAAACATATGTGATTAGAAATTGGCCTAGACCATTGACCCCATCGGATATTAGGAGCTTCTTGGGCCTTTCGGGTTATTATAGAAAGTTTGTTATTGGGTTCTCCTCCATTGCTTCCCCTATGACAAAATTGACTCAAAAGAAGGTTAAGTTTGTGTGGAGCGATGAATGTGAGAGGTTCTTCCAAACATTGAAAAACGAGCTTGTGTCTACTCCTATATTATCACTACTGGATGGGCTTGAGGGTTTTGTTGTGTATTATGATGCATCTGGAGTTGGTCTGGGTGGCATGTTGATGCAAAATAGTAGGATCATAGATTATGCTTCTAGAAAACTCAAGGTTCATAAAAGCAACTACCCTACCCATGATCTAGAGTTCGCCGCCATTGTGTTTGCATTAATGATTTGACATCACTACTTTTATGGGGTACATGTTGATGTGTTTACCGATTACAAGAGTCTCCAATATGTCTTTACTCAAAAAGACCTGAGGCAAAGTAGATGGTTAGAAATTCTTAAAGACTATGGTATGAGTGTGCACTATCATCCGGGTAAGGCAAATGTGGTGGCGAATGCCTTGAGTAGGGTGTCTATGGGTAGCTTAGCCCATGTTAATGGTGGTAGGGAGATGGCTAGGGAGGTGCATCAATTGGCTAGATTGGGGTTAGGTTGGAGAAGGCTAGTGATGATGGTGTGGTTGTTGTTGATGTGTCTAAATCTTCCTTGGTTGATGAAGTGATAGCAAAACAAGATCTTGACTCCTTTTTGCTTGAATTGAAGGCCTTGGTGAAAGAGGGAAAAATAGAGGTTTTCTCCCAAGGGGGAGATGGGGCCCTTAAGTACCAAGGTAGGTTATATGTGCCTTGTGTTGATGGTTTAAGGGAGAAGATCCTTGATGAGGCCCACAATTCTTCTTATTCTATCCACCCCAGTTGCACCAAAATGTATAGAGACTTAACAGATATGTATTGGTAGGGAGGCATGAAGAGGGACATTGCCAAGTTCGTTTCCAGTTTCTATAGTTGTCAACAAGTAAAAGCCGAACATCAAAGGCCAGATGGCCTAACCCAAGACAAAGAGATTCTTGCTTGGAAGTGAGAGGTGATTAGTATGGATATTGTGGTTGGGTTGCCCAAGACTAGAAAAGGATTGGATTCCATTTGGGTGGTTGATAGGATGACAAAATTGGCTCACTTTCTACGGGTTAATACCACATATGGGGCTGAAGAATATGCAAGGTTCTATATCCATGAGTTAGTGAGGTTACACGGGGTTCCTTTATCCATCATATCGGATCATGGTTGACAATTCACTTCACACTTTTGGAGGTCTTTTCAAAAGGGTCTTGGTACAAAAGTTCACCTAAGTACGACCTTTCACCCCCAAACGAATGGCCAAGCCAAAAGAACCATTAAAAAACATGAGGATGTGCTAAAGGGCTTGTGTATTGGAGTTGATGGATAGTTGGGATGATCATATTCCTTTGATTGAGTTCGCCTACAACAATAGCTATCACACTAGCATCGGTATGGCTCCTTTTGAGGCTCTTTGTGGGAGACATTATAGATCACTGGTTGGTTGGTTTGAGGTTGGAGAAGTGGATTTATCAGGTGACGATGATTACGGAAAGGTTGAAGATGGCCCAAAGTCATCAAAAATCCTATGCCGATGTGAGAAGAAGAGATTTTGAATTCAAAGTGGGTGATTGGGTTTAGTTGAATGTTTCTCCAATGAAAGGTGTGATCCAATTTGGTAAAAGAGGGAAGTTGTGTCCAAGATATATTGGTCCTTATGAGGTTTTGAGGAGGCTTGGCAAGGTAGCTTATGAATTGAAGTTGCCTAGTGAAATGAATTTTGTTCATCCGGTGTTTCATGTCTCTATATTGAGAAAATGTGTTGGTGATCCTAATGCTATTGTGCCTCTTGATGTTGTGGGTATTGTTGAGGATAACTTGACCTATGAGGAGGTTCTGATTCAGATTTTTGATAGAGAACTAAAGAGATTGAGGAACAAGGAGGTGGCATCCGTTATGGTCCTTTGGAGAAACCAACAAATCGAAAGTGCTACTTGGGAGGCCGAAACAGACATGCAAAAGCGGTATCCTTATCTTTTCCACTCCACTCAATCCTAAAGTACCAATTATGAGTCCCGTATGTGACTTCAAGTCTTGTATTTCATCCCCTATGTTATTCATATGCATTCATGTTTTAGTTGGCAAGTTTATGATGATTTTACACTTATATTGAGATTTTGAAAATGGTGTTTTAAATGTAATGTTGCATTGTTATTGCCGCTGATTTGTTCATGATCGCTCTTGTCTTGTACATCACTTTTAAATTTGGGGACGAATGCTCCCAAGGTGGAGATATTGAAACGACCCCAAAATGTTCCTAAAAATGTATATCGGAATGCTCAAAATTTTAAGTTCCACATATCCCAAAATCCATTTGTTATTTTGAAAATCCAACTTCATATTCTTGTTCAGGGGGTATAAATTAGGGTAGAAGTGTTTAGGGGGTATAAATTAGGCGAGAAGGGTCTAACCCAAATTTTAGTGCAACTTTATCAAAATTCAAAAATCCCATGGTGCAATTTCCTGTGAGGTTTTCGCGTCGCCTCCACGATGCGCCTCTACCGATTCTGGGGAATGTTCTTTTTAGTTTATCCCAAGACTTCTATGTCTTGGGCCTAAGTGTTCCCAAACATGTTTTTACCCATAGTTAGCCTTATTTCACCTTCATATCATCCTAAACATTCCCCAATACTCTCTGAAACACTTAGTCATATTTTCACTCCGAATATTGAAGTCTCAAACCCCTATCCCAAGCTAAGGTTCTCCTTCAAGGTTCTTCTTCAAGCTTCTCTCCATCTCCAATCTTCACCAAGTAATCTCTAAGCTAAGGTATGGGTTTTAGCCATTGGATCCTTCCAGAGATGGCGCCCTAACCTGTTTTTTCTGAAATTGCATGATTTAAAGTTGATTTACAAATGGGTATTGCTTATTATGAAATTCACATCACACTATGTTAAAGATATGAGAAATTGTGATTGTTTTACTATGTTTTGACCTATAAATCTTTGATCTATTGTAAGATTTGAGGAGGGGTTTTGATGTATGTTGCCTGAGGGTGTTACAAGGTGATGATTGATTGTTTTACAATTGATTTTGTTGAAAGATTTTATCTCTATATTTCATGGTTTAATACTAGCATTGCACACCCTCTAAGTGTTTGATAAAATATTCGGATGCGGTTTCTTGAAGTCTAAAGCATGAGATATAATATGATTGACTATATGAAGATGAAATGAGCATATGTATATGATATACTCTATATAAAGTGTTGCATTACACCATACCCGATATGGGGGGACAAAAGCCTAGGTAACCGAGGTGGGGGTTCGTACTCATCAACCATGTAAGGTGTTTGTACAACACAACAACCAAAGGGTTTGTACCTTGAAAATCTAGCTTGATCTCTTCTACACATATGATGTCCTATATAACCATGAGTTACTTAAGCATTGATCATACACGTCATATTGTTATTTTATGCCTATTTCTTAATATTATGAATTTTGATTATGATGTCTATCCATTATTACATTGCATCGTATATACTTAGTACATTCAAAAATACTAAAGCATAAACTTGCCTACATGATATCATCATGTACATACCGGAGTGCAAGTTGATTATCCTCTTCCACATGGCTAGTTCGGTGCTACTCAAGCTAGTTGGCGAGTCCTCCACTTCGGGGACGTTAGTCTAAGCTCTCTTGTTAATTATTGAGACACTCTTCTTTATGTTCTATTTGACTATGAGGATGAACCTGGTTGCATTTCCTTGGCCCCCACTCTTATCTATGTGGTAGAGGTAGTTGTTGGACATGTTATGTATCTATGATATGAGTTCGACTCTTATCCCATGACTATGATATTGTGCAAGCTTTTCACTTAGCTTATTTTCCCCTATTCTTGATCTTTAATGTTTTTATATGATTCCACGACTAATGATGTGTAATGAAAAGTTAGGAGGCTTGTTTGGGGTTCATTCAAGTTCCCATTCGGCGTGTCACATCTAGGCCCTAGGCTTGAGTCGTGACAGTTAGCACGTTTGAATGTACTAAGTATGTAAGATGCAATAAAACAAGGGATAAGTGACATATTCAGGATGCATAATTTAAGCAATTAACCATCATATAACAAGATGACAAGCATGAGTGATGCTTGTAGTAAAGGCATGCTTTGTATATTATAATACAAGTGTGAAAATAGACCATACTATGGTGGAATGTTGCACCCTACCACCCATGGTGATTGTGGTACAAACCTCTCAATAGGTTACCAAGGTACAAACCCCTTGATGGGTTGGAGGATGGTCACACCCTACCTCCCATGATGTCAAGGTACAAACCCCTTGATAGGTTATAGGATAGTGACACCCTACCTCCTATGGTGCCAAGGTACAAACCTCTTGAAAGGTTAGAGGATGGTCACACCCTACATCCTATGGTGATTGAGGCGTACCCCTCAATTGGCTATGGTCAATTCAACACAATATAGAAAAATACCATATACATACTTTCCTTCTATCATCATCATAACATCATATATATACTCTTATTTCATCATCATAACATCATATATATACTCTTCTTTCATCATCATAACATCATTCATAACATAAAATATGCATTAAGCCTTCGATTCCTCAAGAAGCCAAAACCGAACATCTTATCAAACACTTGGTAGGTGTGTAGTGCTAGTATAAAACTATGCAATTTAAGAGTGAGATTATACAAGAAAATCTATTGTAAAACCATCAATCAACACCTTGCAACACCCTCAAGCAATATACATCAAAACCCTTCATCAAATCTTACAATAGACCTTGGTTTCATAACTCAAAATATAGCAAAATAGTCACAATTTCATGATCTTTAACATAGTTTGTAGTGATATTCATAATAAAATAGAGCTAATTATAAATCAACTTTAAATCATGCAAATTAGAGTAAAAGGCTTGGGTATCATGGGTGAAATGAACACGTGAAAGAAACCTACATACCTTAGCTTTGGAGAAACTCTTGATGAGGATTAAGATGGAGATTGAATCTTGAAGGAAATCCTTAGTTCCAGATGAAGTTTGAGATTTGAATTTAGGAATGAAAATTTGGTTAAGTGTTTGAGTGAGAACTGGGGAATGTTTTTGATGATATGAGGGTGAAATATGGAGTACAGGTATTTTATGAATGATAACACTTAGGCCCAAGACTTCAAAGTCTTGGACCGAGTTGAAAAGAAACAGTCACAAAATAACACACCTGTGCATCGCAGAAGCGGCGTGCTTTACTCTTTGAGATTTATGGATATTTCTATGGTTGCTCTAAAATTGAGGTTAGAACCTTTTCCTCCTAATTTTGACCCCCTGAACAAGAATATGAAGTTAAATTTTCAATATCACACATGAATTTTGAGATATTTAGAAAATACAATTACGGGCACTTTCGAGGAATATTTTCGGGAACTTTTTGGAGTCGTTACGATGGGTATGTATTTTTATGAATTATGAGCATAAATTACGTTATGGATTCATGAAATATTGACTGATTATGCATGACTATATAATTTAAGAGCATACTATGATTTGATTATATCTATTGAGACTATGCATGTTTTGAGCTATGAAACTATGATCTATTATGATTTTTAATGATGGATTTCAAGGTAACCCACATGAGGGTTTTCTACATGTTGGTGAATTGATTTGCATTAAGTTTGTCAACTTATTTCACTCTCGAATTACATGATTTTGAACTAGTATTATGAACCCACCAAGTTGTCATAATCCAAGCCTAGGGCCTAGACGAGAGCGGCGAATGGAGAACCTGAAAGAACCCCAAACAAGCCTCGTAGCATATCATTACACATCCTTGGTTGTGGAAGCAACTAAAACAACATAAGAAACATAAACAAGGGGAATTGGGACTAAGGGGGAGACAAATTTACACTTAAATATCTTGAATATCATAACTGAGTCAAAGCTCAAACATAATACATAACATGTCCAACTATATATCTACTACATAGATAAGAGCGGGGGACAAGACAAGCAACCATGCTCACCCTCATAGTTAATTCATACATAAAAGAAAGATAGTCATAGAACATAGTATAAAAGTATAGTCATTGTTCCCGGAATGGTGGACACACCAAAGGCTAACTTGAACAATCCGTCTAGCCATAAAAATAATATACAGGAGCTTCTATTCCTACTTGGTAACATCATATAGGCATAGAGTATGCGTTAGTATGTCTGAATGTACTATGTATGTAGGGTGCAATGCAACAAGAGATAGACATCATAATCAAAATGCATAGAGATAAGCAATAGATAGCATAATAATAATGTGACATGTATGAATGATCGTGAAGTAAAACATACTTACAATCTAATGAACTTGTATAGACCATAACATAAAAGTGTGGGAAAAGACCTCAACTAACATAGGTATAAGACCAAGCGAGCTACAACTTAAATCCTGATGATTATCTCTCATCGGTAAAGAGGTGGTCTACTTGCCAAGTAAACCATACTCCACCTTACGGGGTCCCATCCCATTTCGGATGAAGTAACCCTCCTTACGAGTCCGTCCCATTTTGGAAATGATTTATGATTATACTTCCCCATAAGGGGTCTCGCCATTTTGCGAATGAAGCAACCTTTTTTACGGCTTCTTGCCCCATTTCTGAGAGGGCTTTTAAGAGAATAAGTACTAAATGGACCCACTAGTATAGCAATGGTATAACATAGTCCTATGGTGGCATATAGTTCAAGGAAAGAGAGCAAACCCTCCATCCACCGATGATAAGCCTAATCCCATGAAATAATATATAATAAACATAGATTTAATAACTTGAAATAAACATAGAGAACACGACACGAGTAGCTCATAAGATCATTCGCCTCAAATGGTGAGCCCAACTTCAAACATAAGAATGGTTCATCATCAAACATTACCCTTGCACCAATATCAACATTAAAGGGCTCACAAGAGGTGCAATCTGTAAGAAAGGGCTTAAATCCAGCTTTACAACATCATCATCATTTCCATGAATTAGACATATCTTTAGAGAGCTTAAAATCATCATGAAGTTATTCAACTCATAAGACATGCATTGGACCTTCAATTTCTCAAGAAACCCTAGCCGGACATTTTATCAAACACCTTGGGATGTGTAATGGGGGTAAAAGACAATGCAATTTATAGATAAAATCATGCAAGAATTTTTTTTGTAAAACTATCAATCAACACCTTGCAACACCCCCAAGACATACACATCAAAACCAATCATCAAATACAACATTGGATCCAAGATTAAGAACTCAAAACATGTTAAAACAACCATACTTTCATGAATCAAAATCGTTGTGCAGTAAATTTCTTAATATATAAGACCCACATGTAAAATCAACTTTAAATAATGCAATATTAGTAAAAATTAGGCTTAGGCACCATGGGTGAAAGGATCCAATTTTTTAACACCACATACCTTGACTTTGGAGAACCCTTGAAGATGACTGGAAATGGAGACTTAAAGCTTGAAAGAGATCCTTGATGAAATCTTTAAGATTGGGCTTGAGTATGAGACTTGAATTTAGGGTGAAATATGAGTCTAAATGTTTGAGAGGATATTAGGGAATGTTAAAGATGATATGAGGGTGAAATATTGCTAAATCTATGTATTTTAAAGTATGGGAACCCTTAGGGTCTAAGACTTATGAGTCTTGGACTGAAACAATTAAAACAGGCTTCAAAACAACAGGGGCGCGTTGTGGAGGCGACGCTAAAGCTACATTAGAATCTACATTTTCTACACAAACGAGTTCCATGTAAATGGGAACAAATCCTTCATCCGAACTTGGAATGAGGTAACACCAAGTGCATTGGAAAGCTAATTCAAAGGGATTTGATTTGGTAGGTCGTGGGCTACCCAGTTATTTGTGTGCTGAGAGATATGCCCCTTCAAAGTTGACCTTCCTAAATCGCATTTTTTGTGATTGTCAAATTTTGATACGGTTGATTTAAAATTTGGGTAAGCCCCATCTACCACTCAATTTGACCCCCTGAACAAGAATATGAAGTTGGATTTTTGAAATGACGAACAAATTTTTAGATATATGGAAATCATGATTTCTAGTACTTCTGAGGCACATTTTAGGCACTTTTTGGGGTCGTTACAATATCTTTCCCTTAGGAACATTCGCCTATGAATGTAAAAGAGTCGTACAAGACAAGAATGATCATCAAAAATCTTCCCCAACAAGAATACAACATTACATTAAAAAAAATTATTTTCAAAATCTCAACATAAGTGTAAAATCATCATAAACTTGCCAACTTAAACATGAATAGGAGCTGAAACATAGGATTTGGAATCATAGAAATGATTTGGCATGTCATCATAAGCTTGAATAGAGTGAAAGATATATGGATATCGCTTCTCCATGTCGTCACGAGCTCTCCGAGAAACATATAAGAATAGACAACTCTTCCAAAGGGCCTTGACGAACACTACATCATTATCAATCAATCAATTTCACCACTCATCCATCCAACACCTCTACCGAAACCTCCTTCTAAGCCAACTTATCCTCCACCTCACCTACAACTTCAAAGAGTTCTATAGCACTAGGGTTACCAACACTTCCCCTCAACCTAGAAGCATGACAAACCAAATAAACTATACCCCTACCGTAGACAATTCCCAAACATATGCATCGTTACAAACCTCCCTCTACGCAATTCCTCAAATCAATTTTCAATCTTTAATATACCTAGCCCACTTGGTACCATAACCGCCATCTCCCTCGTGGGAGACAACCTCCACTCTATCATTCTCTCACCCAAAACTTTCAACTCTAATAAGGTGGAAATCAAGGCCTTGCCTAATCTAGTCCTCTTAACCCAAGAAGATTTGGAACCATCAAGAACACTATACTACCATTCTCAACTTCCGTCAACCTAACTCCCTATCTAGCTAACCGAGGGACTCTACTAGGCATCTCCTTACCACCATTATCCGCACACACTAGGTTACCTCGAGCACCAACCACAATACTAGCCTTACCCGAAAAACTAATACATACTCATACCATAATCCCTACGGAGTTTTAACAACCTTCTTGTTATCCTCAAAGCACACTTATCATATTTTGCAACCAATCCGCTCATCATCCAAGACTTGCAACACTACCCCTAAATAACTCACAAACTCTAAATAAATCAATACCTCATCACTAGAGACCACCACAAACATATCTAGGTAGGGTTTTAAGACCCTATTCATGAAACCCATATACACAACCGATCCATAAACCAACCAAAAAACTCCACTAATATTCAAAATGCTCACTCCTCATCTGAAAAGGACACTTACGGATATCAACTACTCTCATCCTCACTTGGAGACAAAACTTGAACCAAAGATCAATCTTAGAGAAGTGACTAACCCTTCGTAGTTGACTTAATAGATTGACCATCCTTACCATCATATTACAACCTTAAAGGTTCTACACTCATAATAAACATGCTATGCAAGTAGCCCAAACTACCCCATGACCCCCAACTTAACAAACTAAGTTGTCATCCCACAAGAATACTTATAATATGCATGTACATACTTTCAAAGAGGTAATAGTCATTTTCTAAATCTTTTCAATGAAAAATTAGGCTTAAAAGCCAAACACCATTTATAATAATTCATAATTAGGCCCAAATACCAAAATTATTATTTCATAGTCATAATACTCATGCATAGGAATAACCCATTCATATAAAAAATGGTGCAAGAACCCAAAATGCTTAAAGCGCCAAAATCAAAGAAATATATGTGATCACAATATTATCATAAACCAACCTTTTATCAAATCACACCATAAAATGAAATTGGACTTACCCATATCATAATTTATTTTCAAAATAATCTTACATAAATGTATATGCTATGAACAATGAGGAAATGATATGGGTAATTAAGACTCCATTTAAAAATCAACATTTACAATATGAAGTTGAAATGAAAATATAATTAATTTCATATTTAAATACATAGTGTAATCTCTCATGCATAAATAATTTCCAAAAGAGAATATGCACACTTATAACTTCATATACCCAAAGTAAATCCTCATATAATGGTTTAAATCACATTAAAATCATCAAATAAACACTACCCATGCATGAATAGAATTTTAGGAATCATAATATTCAAATCCCAAATTAAAACAAGTAAAATCCATGTAAGTTTTCTTCAAAATAATTTTGGGTCTCCTTGATTAGAAGGAAACAAGGATCAACCCACATACACATGAATCCTACTAGCACCAAGGAATAATATAAGAAATAGCAACTCTCGGACTTATCAAGTCACCCTACTCAAAATGCCGGTCACAACATGGTCTTACATAGGGTCAACTAAGTCATAGGAGCAACAATAGATGAGAACTTATTCATAGTCTCCCGTAATAACCCACTAAACCCAAGAGGCTCCTAATATATGATGAAGTCAAAGGTCTAGGCTAATCTCTAATCACTTTCGTCTTACTAAGGTCCACCTTAATACCATCACTTGACGCCACTCAACCAAGGAAGGCAACATCTTACCACTAAAATTCCCATCTCTCCTACTAGCATCCAACCTTCTTCCCTAACCTTGTAGTACTATCCTCACATGAATCACATGCAATACCTCCTTAGGGAACGAACCACATTATCATCTGCAAATCCACCATAAAGTTATTACGGTAGGGACTAAAGATCTTACTCATGAGACTTATAGGCATAATCGGTGTACTAGTCAAACAAAAGGACATTACCCCAAAATTCAAAATATTAGAAAGGACATTCGTAGCCTCATCCACCACCACCAACAATTCTATAGACAAAAAAACTTAGGTTCAACACCTCTAATTCTCACAAGATGACAAATGCAACCCCTTAGAGACCAATTGTACCTTGGGGCATGAAATGGACCTACCTCTTTTGCTTCCATTTAACAACCTCCCACTCAAAGACGGGCTCATTAGGAAATAGAGGCTACCTCTATGGGTTCTTACCACCAAGGAGATACACATGCATGCAACTATTCCATCCTAAGTACAATATTAAAATCCACCATATCAAATCCAATAAGCCACAGAGCAAGACCTAATGCAATACAAACCCGGATCAACACCTATTAACTTTCTAGCAACAATATACCTAACCAAGAAAATAGACACCACAGATCTACACAACTATATGGGCACATAATCAGCCCTACCATCAAATAAAAGAATAGGGAAGAAATAGTGAAACTCGAATCTATCAAAATCAAAACCTTCTACTTACTTTCCTTCGCCTTCCTCCTTGAAGTGGCATGATCAACTAAAAGACCAAAGAATATTAGTTAGAGGGGAAAGCCCTATCTCACTTCTATAGCATGACATGGACCATGATGAACAAAAACATTTCCTAAAACGTCTTATAGACTCCTACTCATAGTTGTGGTGAATAACACAACCATGAATAAGGCTCTAATCAATGTGGTATGTTGGACTCTAATGATCTATCAATCTAGTACTTTGATACCATCTTTGTCATGACCCAACCCAAGAGGCTAGACGTGATCAATGAATGGGGAACCCAAAAGAACCCCAAATAGTCCTCATAGCATATCATTACACATCCTTGGTCGCGGACGCAATTAAAACAACGTAAGAAATATAAACAAGTGGAATTGAGACCAAGGGACAGAGAGAGATTTATACTTAAATAGCTTGAATATCATAATTATTCAAAGCTCAAGCATAATACATAATATGTCCAGCAACACCTCCACTACATAGATAAGAGCGGGAGACAAGAAAAGTAATCGGGCTCACCCTCATACTTAATTAATACATGAAAAATAGTCTTAGAACATCATATAAGAGAATAGTCATTGTCCCCGGAATGGAGGACTCACAAAAAGGCTAACATGAACAATCCGTCTAGCCACAAAAAGAATCAATAGGAGCTTCGGTTCCTACATGGTGACATCATATAAGCATAGAGCATGTATTATTACGTTTGAATGTTCTATGTATGTATGGTGCAATGCAACAAGAGATAGACATCATAATCAAACTGCATAGAGATAAGCAATAGATAGCATAATAATAATATGGCATGTAGAATGATCGTGAAGTAAAATATTCTTATAATCCAATGAACTTGTATAGACTATAATACATAAGTGTGGGAAAAAACCTCAACCTACATACATATAAGACCAAACGAGCTACAACTTGGAATCCCGATGATTACCCCTCACCGATAAAGAGGTGGTCTACTTGCCAAGGTAAACCATACTCTACCTTATGGAGTCCCGCCCCATTTCAGATGAATAACCCTACTTACAGGGTCCCTCCCCTATTTTGAAAAGGACTTATGATTATACTTCACCTTATGGGGTCCCGCCCTATTTCGAATGAAACAACCTTCTTTACGAGGTCCCGCCTCATTTCGGAAAGGGATTTTAAGAGAATATCTACTAGATGGACCCACTTGTATATAAATGGTATAACATAGTCCTACGGTGGTACATAGTTCAAGAAAAGAGAACAAACTCTCTATTCATCGATGCTAAGCCTAATCCCATGGAATAATATATGATAAACATAGCTTTAATAGCTTGAAATAAACATAGAGAACATGGCATGAGTAGCTCATAAGATCATTCACCTTAAATTGTGATCCCAACTTTAAACATAAGAATAGTTCATCATCAAACATTATCCTTGCATCAACATCAATATTAAAGGGCTCACAAGAGGTGCAATCTTTAAGAAAGGGCTTAAATCCGGCTTTTTAACATCATCAACATTTCGATGAATTAGACATATCTTTACAAAGCTTAAAATCATAATGAAGTCATTCAACTCACAAGACATGCATTGGACCTTCAATTTCTCAAGAAACCCTAGCCAGATATTTTATCAAACACCTTGGGGGTATGTAATAGGGGTAAAAGACCATGCAATTTAGAGATAAAATCAAGCAAGAAAATTTGTTGTAAAACCATCAATCAACACTTTGCAACAACCCTAAGACATACACATCAAAACCCATCATCAAAATTCAACATTAGATCCATGATTTAGAACTCAAAATATGCTAAACAACCATATTTTCATGAACTAAAATCACTGTGCAGTAAATTTCTCAATATACAAGACCCACATATAAAATCAACTTTGAATCATGTAATAATAGTAAAAAGGAGGCTTAGGCACCATGGGTGAACGGATCCAATGGTTCAACACCACATATCTTGACTTTGGAGAACCCTTGAAGAAGATTGAAAATGGAGACTTGAAGCTTGAATGAGACCCTTCATGAAATTCTTAAGATTGGTCTTGAGTTTGGGACTTGAATTTAGGGTGAAATATGATTCTAAATGTTTGAGAGAAAATTTGTTAATGTTAAGGATGATATGAGGGTTAAATAAGTCTAAGTATATATATTTTAAAGTGTGAGAACCCTTGGGCCTATAATTATGTCTTGGAACCAAAAAATTTAAAACAAGCACCAGAAACGACAAGGGCGCATCGCGGAGGCGACGTGAAAACCCCACTGGAATCTGCATTTTCTACACAAATAAGATCTACAAAACTGGGCATAAATCCTTCATCCAAACTTGAAATGAGGTGAAACCAAGGGTGGTGGAAAGCTAATTCAAAGGGCTTTATTCTGATAGGTCGCGGACCACCCGGTTTTTTGTGTGCTAAGAGATATGACCCTTCAAAATTGACCATCATATATCTCATTTTTTGTGATTTTTGAATTTTAATACGGTTGCTCTAAAAATTAGTTTAGACCCATTTCCCACTCAATTTGATCCCCTTAACAAGAATATGAAATTAGATTTTTGAAATAGCGAATAGATTTTTAGATATATGGAAATAACGATTCTGGGTAATTCTGAGGCACATTTTTGGGAAATTTTTGGGGTCGTTACACAAGTGTTTGATTAAATGTCAAGTCAAGAATCTTAAATTATTGGTGGTCTATTTCATGATTTATAACTCAAGTGACTATATGATGATTAAGGGCTTCCAATATGTATTGAATTCATGAAAATTATTTATGATTTTACATGTTACAAGTTAAGCCCTATTTTAACGTTCTTTACATCTTGTGAGCCATTCATATTAAAGCAAGGGTTCATGTATGATTACGATCTGCTCTTATGTTACCATGTTATCACATTTGGCTTGCCTTTGTAAGTAGGCCACACCTTTTGTCGAGGGGGTGTCATGCCTCGGTCACCTTGTTGAGGGGGTCCCATACTTCATTACCTTGTCATCCTATCAAGGGGGTGTCATGCTTTTGCAACTTATAGAGGGGGTTCAATGCCTCGGTCACCTTGTCGATGGGATGTCGTAGCTCAATCACCTTGTCGAGGGGGTGTCGTGCCTCGGACACCTTTTGAGGGGATGTCATGTATCGATCACTTTGTTGAGGGAGTTTCATGCCTTAGACACCTTGTCAAGGGGGTGCCATGCCTCGGTCACTCTCTCGGGGGATGTCATGCCTCAGATTCCAAGTGGTAGCTCGCTTGGTCTATGTTAGTTAAGGTCTCTTTCCACGCATATATTATGTACTATACAAGTTGAATGATTTACAAGCATGTTTTAGTTTAAGCATTGATCATACTTGTCATATTGAGATTATGTATCTATTGCTTATGATTATGCATTTTGACTGCATTGGTTTATGTCTTTTTGCATTGTGTACAATATACCAAGTATATTCAAACGTAATAACGCATACTCTATGCCTACATAATGTTAGTATGTAAGGACTGGAGCACCTTTTGATCATCCTCCACATGGCTAGTTCGGTACTTCGGAGATAAGTTTTGGTGAGTCCGCAAGTCCGACGACACTATCTATGTTACTCTTGCTATTTTGAGACTTCTTTATATTGAACACTTGTTATTATGAGGGTCACCCGGAAAGTGTCTAGGACCGTGCTCCATTCTATGTTAGTGGGTGTTATTGGATATTATGATGTACATATGCTATTAGCTTGAATCTTTTATGCTTTTATGAATATCAAGACTTTCCCTTGTCCTGCTTCCCTTTTATTATATCATGTGATGTTTATTTTGCTTCCGCGACCAAGGATGTGTGAATGATATGCTAAGAGGCTTGTTTGGGGTCTCTTTGGGTCCCCATTGTTGTGTCACGTCTAGGCCCTAGGCTTGGGTCGTGACATTTTCTTTTCATTGAGGATCCACCAACATATCCAGCATTACCCTTAACCTTCAACAAGAGATCACAAGTATTAGTACAGTTTTATTCACTAAGTGAATTCAACGTATTTTGAACACGAGCAAGTTAAGGAATTCAACACATACATAAAAATGACTAGTCTATTGTTGTTAACTAACACTCACTTTTGACAATTTCAACAAATTATCCAAAGGAAAATAGCCTATTCGAAAGTTCAACAGGACTCCACCAATCAATTTTGATGATCGTGAAGATCATCAGGATGAGGCCGATGATGATAAAGAAGATGATGAAGAGTATGTGCCTTCCCCAAATTTAAGGAACAAAAATTTAGCAAGCAAAATGTTGTTAAAAAATGTTGTTTTTAAAGCTATAGAAGCACCGTAAATTAGTAATGGTAATAATAATGGCAAAGAAAAAGGTAAAAAAGGACGAGGTGGAAAAAAGAAAAAAGAAACAAAAAATCTTCCTCCTGAACTACAGAGGAAGTACAAGCAGTGGTACTTCTAGAGTATTGAATGAACGAGTCCATCACATTTGGTTTAATTTTGATACATATAGTAAGCATTGATCGTAATTTTATACCTTTCAATTTTTTTTTTTGGGGGGGGGGGGGGTTTATCCAACAAGAAAAAACACAAGCAATTGAATTAAGCTCACTACTTATCACATGCAAGAAAATTTAGCCAAATGGGATGGACTCTTTCATTTAGTGTTCAAGTACTACTACTACTTATACCTCCAACTGCCTCAGTAGTAACTCCAACTTTTGCCACATTAATATTTTTTCCACCATCAACACTTGTCACGACCCAAGCCTAGGGCCTAGATGTGGCACAACGAATGGGAAACCCAATGGGACCCCAAACAAGCCTCTTGTCATTACACATCATCGGTCGAAGAAGCATATAAAAGGCATAAAGAATAAGAATAGGAGAAAAGGGGCTAAGAGGAAAGCTTACATAAAATAATAACCAAGAGACAAGGAGTCAACTCATATCATAAATGCATAATATATTCAACAAACACCTCTAATACTAAGATAAGAGCGGGGGCTAAGACAAAGCAACCGGGCTTACCCTTATAGTCAAAACAAAAATAAAGAAAAGCATCGCAATACATGATAAGGGAACATAGAATAAGGTCCCCGAAGTGGAGAACTCACCAACTAGCTTGAGTAGGACCAAACTAGCCACGTGGCGGAGGATGATGACCAACTTGGGCTCCGGTTCCTACATGGTGATATCATGTAGGCATGAGTATGCATTAGTATATTTAAATATACTAAGTATGTAGGATGTAATGCAATAAGAATTAGGCATCATTGTCAAAATGCGTCATAATAGGCAATAGACATAATATAATAATATGGCAGGTATGATCAATGCATAAGTAAAACATGCTTAAGTAACTCATGATCATATAGGATATCATATGTGTAGAAGAGACCAAAATAGATTTTCAAAGTACAAACGCCTCGGTTGGTTGATGATGGTTTCACCCCATCACCCTGGCAGTGAGGTACAAACCCCTCACATGGTTGATGATAATCACACCTTATAACCATAGTGGCGAAGTACAAACTCCTTATATGGTTGATGAGTACAAATCACTACCTTGGTTACTTGCCGAAAAGTTCTCCCTACGGATTGGGCATAGTCTAATGCAACACTTTATATAGAGTATATCATATACATAAACTTATTTCATCATTATATAGTCAATCATATCATATCTCATGCTTTGGACCAATAATTCCTCAAGAAACCACATCCGGACAGTTTATCAAACATTTGGAGGGTGTATAATACTAGTATAAAACCATGAAATATAGAGATTATATCATGCAAGAAAATTGAAAGGACCCCGAAAAGTGCCCGAAAACGTGCCTTGAACTGTTCAAAATTTTAAATTCCATATATCTCAATATCCATTCGTTATTTAAAAAATTAGACTTCATATTTATGATCAGGGGGTAAAAATTAGGGTAAAAAGCATCTAACCCTGATTTTAGAGCAACTGAATCACAATTTCAAATTTCAAAAATTTTAATTTCCAAAGACGATCAACGACAGCACCGCAACGTGCAGCTATCTCAGACATGTGTTAATTTGGGCTCTATGATAGGTCCATGTTGTGGACCTTTGTATTTTGTTAACAGTGATTTCTATGTCGATCCAAGGCTTTGGGGTATTGGGCATAAGTGTTCCAAACCAATTTTTTACCTATACTTAGCCAAACTTAACCCTCATACTATCCTGAACATTTCCCAATACTCACTCTAACACTTAGTCGTATTTTCACACCCCAAACTGAAGTCCCAAACCCTCATCCCAAGCTAAGGTTCTCCTTCAATGTTCTTCTTCAAGCTTTAGGTCTCCATCTCTAATCTTCACCAAGTTTATCTCTAAGCTATAGTATGTAGGTTTTACTCATTGGGTTCTTCCACCCATGGAGCCCTAACCTCCTTTTTACTTAATTTACACGATTTAAAGTTGATTTTACATGTAGTTGTTAAATATTAAGAAATTCACTGCACAGTGATTTTAGTTTATGAAAGTATGTTTACTTGAAGTGTTACAAGGTGATGATTGATGGTTTTACAAAAAAATTTCTTACATGATTTCATCTCTAAATTGCATGGTCTTTTACCCCCAGTTCACGCCCCCAAGTGTTTGATAAAATGTCCAGCTAGGGTTTCTTGTAGAATTGAAGGTCCAAAGCATGAGATATGATATAAATAACTAGATGATGATGAAATGAGCTTATGTATATGATAATTTCTACATAAAGTGTTGCTTTAGACCATGATCAATCTGGGGGGACTAAGGACTCAGATAACCGAGGTGGGGGTTTGTACTCATCAACCGAGGGGGGGAGGGGGTTTGTACTCATCAATTGATGTGGGGGTTTGTACTCATCAACTGAGTAGGTGTTTGTACTCATCAAACCATGTGAGGGGTTTCAACTTCGGCACCAAGGTGATAATATATCATTACCATACCACTACGGTGATGGGGTGAGATCATCATCAACTGTCTAAGGGGTTCATACTTTGGAAATCTAGTTTGTCTATTTTCACAAATAAAATCCTATATGAGCATGAATTACTTAAGCATGACTTACTTAAGCATTGACCAAATATGCCATATTGTTATATTATATCTATTGCTTAGCAATATACATTTCAATTATGATGCCTATCTATTGATGCATTGCATCATACATACTTAGTACATTCAAAAATACTATTGCATACTCTATGCCTACATGATGTCTCCATGTAGGAATCGGTGACCAAGTTGATCATCCTCCTTCTCCATGTAGCTAGTTTGGCATTACTCAAGTTATTTGGCGAGTCCTCCATTTTAGGGACCTTAGTCTATATTTCTCCTATTATGCATTGAGACATTCTTCTTTATTATCCATTTGACTATGATGGTGAGATCGATTACTTTGTCTTAGTCCACACTCTTATCTATGAATTAGAGTTGTTGTTGGACATATTATGCATCCATTATATGCGTTTGACTCTTGTCTCTTGATTAAGATGATATGGAAATGCTTCCCTTTAGCCTAGGTTTCCCCATTCTTTTATCCTTTGATTCATGATTTATTGCTTCTACCACCAAGGATGTGTAATGATGCACTAAGAGGCTTGCCTGGGGTCCCTTCAGGTTTCCCTTGCGTTGTGTCACATCTAGGCCCTAGGCTTGGGCCGTGAAAAACTTTATATTAGAGCACTAGGTTGATATATCCTCAGAGTCTAATACACTACATCAATTAGAATCTTATTCATGGTTGTGAAGCCATGATTATTAGCAGGAGGCTTATAGACATTTTAAGAAATGTTTCCCTTCTTCATATTCTAAGTCATGTTATAGAGTTATGGTAAGTGTTTTCCCTAAAAATGGTTCTTTTTTATGCTAGATCATGCCAAACACTTGAGGACGAAGGGCTCAAACTCCCGATAAACAACCTAACTATGGTGTGCTCTGAGATGCTCTCACTATGGTTTCCCAAGTGGTAGCAAACCAAGTCAATCAAGCGGCCTAAGCCCCTCATGTTACTATCCCGGGAGCCAGGGTTAAAGACTTCATGAGAATGTGTCCTGCAGTGTTCTATGGGTCAAACGTAGATGAAGATCCGCAAGAGTTCAATAATGAGGTCTACAAAATCTTGAATATCATGGGTGTTGAGTCGAATGAAAAGGAGGAGTTGGTGACATACCAAATCAAAGGGGTAGCTTACATATGGTATGATCA
Organism: Solanum ossicruentum; assembly: GCA_025774065.1. Classification (NCBI taxonomy): domain Eukaryota; kingdom Viridiplantae; phylum Streptophyta; class Magnoliopsida; order Solanales; family Solanaceae; genus Solanum; species Solanum ossicruentum. Next base: position 14,649 of record JAOTQR010093593.1, on the reverse strand, counting down.
GTGGAAGGGTGAGAAGAGGATTGGTAATGTGGTGCTTTAGGAGGATTTCAAATTGGCTATCCTTCACCGATTTTCCCCTCTTGAGCTTAGAGAAGCTAAGTTGGTGGAGTTTATGAACTTGAAACAAGGTGCTATGAGGACGAGGGAGTATGCCCTCATGTTTAATCAACTTTCAAAGTGTGCTCCTCATTTGGTGGTCTATCCTAGATCTAGGATGAATAAGTTCGTGATAGGGGTCTCCGACTTAGTAAGTGAAGAATGTCGGTCCACTATGCTAATTAGCAACTTGGACTTATCTCGATTAATAACATATGCTGAGCAAATGGAGGAGGAAAAGGTGAGGAATAGAAGGGGGCAAGAAGCTAAGAAGGCCTGATTTTACGGTAAGTTCCAAAAGTGTGCTAGATTTCATCAAGGCCAAGGCCTCTTCATGCTACTAATAGGGGGTTTGCCAATAACTTCCTTAGGCTTGAAGGTGTTGGTGGTGTGGCTCCTATTGATGGATGTCCTAGATGTAGAAGGAATCATAGAGGCCCATGTTTGAAAGATTCTAACGCATGCTTTGATTATGGGGTGCTTGGGCATAAGAAGATAGATTGTCCAAGAAACTGTGGGAAAGTCTACGGTGCTAACGCGGTCCCATTGGGAAGATGTGGTTCTCAAGATGGTGCCCCAAAGCACAATCGATTTTATGCTCGAAACGATAGGCAAGGGGTTAGTAAGTTCCCAAATGTTGTTATCAATATGTTGAAAGTCTTTGATCTTGATGTATATACTTTGATTGATTCGGGTGACACTCTTTACTTTATTATCCCTTGTATTGCTAAAAAGTTTCATGTTGTCCTTGAGTTATTGCATGAGTCATATGAAGTGTCTACTTCTATTGGTGTCTCTATTATTGCTAGGAAAGTCTATCGGAGTTGTCCTATTTGTGTTTTGCATAAGTTGTTGCCTTGTGATCTTATTGAATTAGACATGCTAGATTTTGATGCCATACTTGGGATGGATTGGTTGCATTCCTATTATGCTTCCATTGATTTTAGAACCCGTAGGGTCAAGTTTCAATTTCCTAAAGAACCCATCCTTGAATGATAAAGTCAAGATGTGGTGGTCAAGGGTAGATTTATTTCATGCATTAAAGAACATAATTTTATTTCTAGAGGATGTTTGTATCATCTTGTAAAGGGTTAAAGATGTGGAGTCCAAAGTCCCTTCCATTGAGTCGATCCCCATTGTAAATGAGTTTCTTGATGTCTTCCCAAATGATCTTCCTGGTGTCCCTTTTGAAAAGGAGATGGATTTTGACATATATCTCCTTTCTGATACTTAACCTATCTCCATTCTCCCTTACCGTATGGCCCCAGCGATGTTGGAGGAGTTAAAGGAGCAATTGAAAGATTTGTTGGAAAAAGGATTTATTAGACCTAGTCAATCACCTTGAGGTGCTTCGGTGTTATTTGTGAAAAAGAATGATATGTCATTTAGGATGTGCATTGATTACAGGCAACTCAAAAGGGTTACTATAAAGAACAGATATCCTCTTCAAGGATTGATGTTTTGTTTGACCAATAGCAAGGGGCTAGCTTCTTCTCTAAGATTGATCTTTAGTTTGTTTATAATCAAGTAAGGGTGAGGGAGTGTGATATTCCTAATATGGCCTTCTAGACTAAATATGGGCATTATGAGTTTGTTATGATGACATTTGGGTTGACTAATGCACCAGCCATCTTTATGGATCTAATGAATAGGGTCTTTAAGACTTACCTTGATTCCTTTGTTGTGATCTTTAATGATGATATATGGATATATTCACATAGTAAGGAGGAGTACATAGGTCATTTGAGGGTTGTGTTGCAAAGGTTGAGGGTATGCCAAGTAGGAAAAGTGTGAATTTTGATTGAAGGATGTTGCATTCTTAGGTCATGTGGTGTTCGGGGATGGTATAAAAGTGGATCCTAAGAAAACTGATGTGATAAGGAATTGGCCTAAACCATTGACCCCGTCGGATATTAGGAGTTTCTTGGGCCTTGCAGGTTACTATAGAAGATTTGTGAACGGTTTCTCCTCCATTGCTTCCCCTATGACCAAATTGACTCAAAAGAATCTTAAGTTTGTGTCGACCAATGAATGTGAGAGAAGCTTCGAAACCTTGAAGGATAGGCTGGTGTCCGCTCCTATATTTTCATTACTGATGGGCTTGAGGGCTTTCTTTTGTATTGTGATGCATCTAGAGTTGGTTTGGGTTGTGTGCTAATCCAAAATAGTAAGGTCATAGCTTATGCTTCTAGACAACTCAAGGTCCATGAAAGGAACTACCCTACCCATGATCTAGAGTTGGCCGCCGTTGTGTTTGCATTAAAGATTTGGCGTCATTACTTGTATGGGTTGCATGTTGATGTTTTCACTAATCATAAGAGTTTTCAGTATGTCTTCACTCAAAAAGATCTCAACTTGAGACAAAGAAGGTGGCTAGAAATTCTCAAAGATTATGACATGAGTGTGCATTATCACTAGGGTAAGACAAATGTGGTAGCATATGCTTTGAGTCGGGTGTGTATAGGTAGCCTAGCTCATATGGATGTTGGTGATTGTGAGTTAGCTAGGGAGGTGCATAGATTGGCTAGATTGGGGGTTAGGTTGGAAGATGTGTGTAATAGTGTTTTTGTTGTTGATGGTTCTAAATCTTCTTTGGTTGATGAGGTGATAGCAATACAAGATCTAGACTCTCCTTTCTTGAATTGAAGGCCTTGGTGAAAGAGGCCAAAGTAGAGGTTTTCTCCTGAGGGGGAGATGGTGCTCTTAGGTACGAAGGTAGGTTGTGTGTGCCTTGGGTTGATGATTTCAGGGAAAAAATTCTTTATGACTGCCATAATTCTTCTTATTCTATCCACCCCGGTTCCACCAAAATGTATAGAGACTTGAGGGATGTGTATTGGTGGGGAGGCATGAAGAGGGACATTGCCAAATTTATTTTTGGGTGCCATAGTAGTCAACAAGTCAAAGCCGAGGATCAAAGGCCAGGTGGCCTAACCCAAGACATAGAGATTCCCACTTGGAAATGAGAGGTGATTAATAGGAATTTTGTGGTTGGGTTGCCCAAGACTAGAAAGGGTTTTGATTCCATTTGGGTGGTGGTTGATAGGATGATAAAATTGGCTCACTTTATACTGGTTAAGCCTACCTATACGGCTGAAGAGAATGCAAGGTTGTACATCCATGATTTAGTGAGGTTACATGGGGTTCCTTTATCTATCATATCAGATCATGATGCACAATTCAGTTCACATTTTTGAAGGTCTTTTCAAAGGGGTCTTGGAACCAAAGTTCAACTTAGTATGGCCTTTCACCCTCAAATGGATGGCCAAGCAAAAAGAACCATTTAAACGCTTGAGGATATGCTTAGGGCTTGTGTCTTGGAGCTTAAAGGTAGTTGGGATTCCGTTAATTGATTTTGCCTACAACAATAGCTATCACTCTAGCATCGGTATGGCTCCTTTTGAGGCACTTTATGGGAGATATTATAGATCATCGGTCGGTTGGTTTGAGGTTGGATAGGTGGATTTATTAGGACCGAATCTGGTTAAGGAGGCTTTTGAGAAGTTTAGAACTATCAGGGAAAGGTTAAGAACAACCCAAAGTCATCCAAAATCTTATGCCGATGTTAGAAGAAGAGACCTTGAATTCAAGTGGGTGATTAGGTTTAGTTGAAAGCTTCTCCAATAGAATATATGGTCTACTTTTGTAAAAAGGAAAAGTTGAGTCCAAGAGATGTTGGTCCTTATGAGGTCTTGAGGATAGTTGGCAAGGTAGCTTATGAATTGAAGTTTCCTAGTGAAATGAATTTGGTTCACCTTTTGTTCCATGTCTCAATGTTGAGAAAATGCGTTGGTTACCCTAATGCTATTGTGCCTCTTGATGTTGTGGGTGTTGTTGAGGATAACTTGACCTATGAGGAGGTTCCAGTTCAGAGCCTAGGTAGACAAGTGAAGAGATTGAGGAATAAGGAGATGGAATCCGTTAAGGTTCTTTGGAGGAAACAACAAATCGAAAGTAATACTTAGGAGGCCAAAGCAGACATGAAAACACAGTACCCTTATCTTTACCACTCCATTCAATCCTAAGGTACTAATTCTAAGTCCCCTATATGATTTCAACTCTTATGTTTCAGCCCCAATGTGAAGCATTTGTCTTCATCTTTAAGTTGGCAAGGTTATGAGGATTTTACATTTACATTGAGATTATGAAAATGATGTTTTGCATATAATGTTGCACTTTAGTTGGGGCTAGTTTGTTTATGATCATTTTTGTCTTGTACGTCTCTTTTACATTCGTGAAACGACCCCAAAAAATGCCAAAAACATACCTTGGAATGCCTAGAATTTTAATTGCCATATATCTCAAAATACATTCATTAATTAGAAAATTGGACTTCATATTTGTGATCGGTGGTCAAAATTTGGTGAAAAAAGGTCTAACCTCGATTTAAGTGAAAAAATTAGCAATTGTAATTTTTTAGTGGCGAATTCCAGTGAGGTCTTCGTATTGCCTCCGCGATGTGCCAAGGGTGCGCTCATGTGTAATTCCTTCTATGCGTCATCTCGCGATGCGGAGAGTTGTATTTTCCTCACTGTGTCTTTCTTGTGTGGTCTAATTATTCTGAGTGTTAGGCCCATGTTTTCCCAAGCGTGCTTTTATCTATACTTAACAAAATTTCACCCTTATATCATCCTAAATATTTTCCAATACTCCCCAAAATACTTAGCCATATTTTCAGTCAAACGTTCAAGACTCAAAATGTTCATCCAGAACTAAGGATTATCTTCAAACTTCAAGCCTCCATTTTTAAACTTTATCAAGAACTTCCCTAAAGAAAAGGTATGTGGTGTTTAATCATTGGATCCTTCCACCCATGGTGCCTAAACCTCCTTTTTGCTAATATTCTATGATTTAAAGTTGATTTTACATGTGGGTCTTCTATATTGAGAAAATTATTGTACAGTAATTTTAGTTCATGAAAGTATGATTGTTTTAGCATGTTTTGAGCTCTAAATCTTAGATCAAATGTTGAATTTGATGAGAGATTTTGATGTGAATGTCTTGCAAATTTTCCAAGTTTTTGATTCATGGTTTTACTATAAATATTCTTACATGATTGCATCTCTAAATTGCATGGTCTTTTACCCCCACTACGCACCCCCAAGGTGTTTGATGAAATGTCCAGTTATGGTTTCTTGAAGAAATGAAGGTCCAACTCATGGGACATGATATGAATGATGTAATGATGATGGAATAATCTTATGTATATGATTTTTCCTATATGAAGTGTTGCATTAGAGCATACAATGAATCTTATATAAGCTGTAGAATCGACCATGCCCAATCTGGGGGTTTTGAGTTCCTGGATAACCTAGTGAAGGGTTTGTACTTCTCTACTGGGTGATAGGGTGTCATCATCACTAACCTAGATGGGGGTTTATACTCGTCGACCTAAGAAAGGGTTTTTACTTCTCCACCATGGCGATGGGGCAGCATTATCACCAACCTAGATGAGGGTTATTACTCATCCACCAAAGTGATGGGGTTGCAACATCACTAACCTACCAAGGAGTTCATACTTTGGAAATTTAGTTTGGTCTCTTCTACACATATGATATTCTATATGAACATAGGTTATATAAGCATGGTTAACTTATGCATTGATCATACACGTCATGTTGCTATATCATGCCTATTGTCGATTGTTATGCATGTTGTTTATGAAAGTTCTCTTCTTGCATTTCATCCCACATACTTAGTAAATTCAAACATACTAACACATACTTTCGCCGATATGATATCACCATGTAGGAGCTGGTTCTCAATTTGGTCGTCCACCCCCTCTACGTGGCTAGTCGGTGCTATTACAATATTGTTGGTGAGTCCTCCTTTTGGGGGACCTTAGTCTATGATTTCTATTATCTATGTATTGAGACACTTTCTAATGTTCTATTTTGACTATGAGGGTGAGCCCAATTACTTTGTTTTACCCCCCGCTCTATCTATGTATTTAGAGGTGTTGTTGGACAAGTTATGTAATTATGATATGAGCTATGACTCCTTGTCTTGATGTTGATGTTTTGGCTAGCTATCCGTAATCCCCTTTGACCCCAATGCTTGTTTTATGTCCTTTACATGCTTTCACGACCAATGAAGTGTAATGATAAGTTGAGAGGCTTGATAGGGGTTCTTACGGGTTCCCCATTTGCCGTATCACATTTACGCCCTAGGCTTGGGTTGTGACAAACTTGGTATCAGAGCACTAGGTTGATAGATCCTCGGAGTTCAACACACCACGTCGATTAGATTCCTATTTATTGTTGTAAAGTGCGCCTTGACTCTAAATAGGAGGCTATGAGGCATTTTAGTAATGTTTCCCTTCTTTATGTTCTAAGTAGTGCTGTAGAGTTGTGGTGTGTTTTCCCCCTAATAATTGTTCTTTGCTATGCTAGATCATGCCATACACTAGAGGAATGCAGGCACAAACTCTAGAGGAGAAACCTATTAATTGTGAGCTTCGGTATGCTCTTACTGTGCTTGCCCAAGTGGTGGTCAACCAAGTCTAACAAGGGGCCCAAGCCCCTCATGTTACTACCCCGGGAGCTAGGGTAAGAGGCTTCATGAGGATGAATCTTTCGGTTTTCTATGGGTCAAAGGTGGATGAAGATCCACAAGAGTTCATTGATGAGGTCATAACATATGCTTCTAGACAACTTAAAGTACATCAAAGGAACTACCCTACCCATAATCTTGAATTGGTCGTCGTGATGTTTGCATTAAGGATTGGCATCATGATTTGTATGGGGTGCATGTCGATGTTTTCAACAATCATAAGAGCCTCCAATATGTCTTCACACAAAAAGATCTCAACTTGAGAAAAAGAAGGTGGCTAGAACTCCTTAATGACTATGACATGATTGTGCATTACCATCCAGGTACGGAAAATGTTGTGGTGGATGCTTTGAGTTGAGTGTCTAAGGGTATCCTAGCTCATGTGGATAGTGGTGATAGGGAGATGGCTAGGGAGGTCCATAGATTAGCTAGACTGGGGTTAGGTTGGAAAAGGTAGGTAATGGTGTTGTTGTGGTTGATGGTTTTAAATCTTCTTTGGTTGATGAGGTGGTAGCAAAACAAGATCTAGCCTCCTTCTTGCTTGAATTGAAGGCCTTGGTGAAGGAGGTAAAAATAGAGGTTTTCCTCTCAAGGGGGTGATGGGGACTTAAATAACAAGGTAAGTTGTGTGTGCCATGTGTTGATAGTTTGAGGGAGAGAATTTTGGATGAGGCCCATAACTCTTCTTATTCTATCCATGCCAATTCCAACAAAATGTGTAGAGACTTGAGGGATATGTATTGGTGGGAAGGCATGAATAGGGACATTGCCAAATTCGTTTCTAGTTACCATAGTTGTCAACAAGTCAAAGCCGAACGTCAAAGGCTGGATGTCTTAACTCAAGAGATAGAGATTTCCACTTGGAAGTCGGAGGTAATTAGTATGTATTTTGTGGTTGGGTCACCCAAAACTAGAAAAGGTTTTGATTCCATATTGGTGATAGTTGATAGGATGATAAAGTCGGCTCACTTTTTACCAGTTATTGCCACTTTTGGGGGGATAAAGCATATACAAGGTTGTACATCCACGAGTTAGTGAGACTGTATGGGATTCCTTTGTCTATCATATCGGATCATGGTTCACAATTTACTTCACACTTTTGGAGGTCTTTCCAAAAGGGTCTTGGTACAAGAGTTCACTTTATTATGACCTTCCACCCTCAAACGGATAGCCAAGCCGAAATAACAATTCAAACCCTTGAAGATATGCTTAGGGCATATGTGTTGGAGTTGAGGGGTAGTTGGAGTAACCATCTTGCTTTGATTGAATTCAGATACAACAATAGCTACCACTCTAGTATCAGTATGGCTCCCTTTGAGGCTCTTTACGGGAGACAGTGTAGATCACCTGTGGGTTGGTTTGAGGTTGGAGAGGTAGCTTTATTGGAATTGCATCTATACATAGGGGCTCTTGAGAAAGTTAAGATGATCAGGTAGAGGTTGAGGACAGCCCAAAGTCATCAAAAATGCTATACCGATATGAGAGGAAGAGACCTTGAATTCAAAGTGGGTGATTGGGTCTATTTGAAAGTTTCTCCAATGAAAGGTATAGTCCGCTTTGGTAAAATGGGGAAGTTTAGTCCAAGGTATGTTGATCCTTATGAGGTGATAAAGAGGGTTGGTAAGATAGCTTATGAGTTGAAGTTGCCTAACGAAATGAATTTGGTTCATCCGGTGTTCCATGTCTCTATGTTGAGAAAATGTGTTGGTGATTCTAATACCATTGTGCCTCTTGATATTGTGGGTGTTGTTGGATAGGCAAGCAAAGAGATTGAGGAACAAGGAGGTGGCATCCCTTAAGGTCTTTTGGAGGAACCAATAAGTTGAAAGTGCTATATGGGAGGACAAAGCGGACATGCCAAAGTAGTATCCTCATATTTCCACCCCACTAAAGTGTAAGGTACTAATCCTGAGTCCTATATGTGGTTTCAAGTTACATTTTAGCCCCTATGTGCATTCATGTTTAAGTGGGTAAACTTATGATGATTTCACACTTATGCTAAGAGTTTGAAAATGGTGTTACATGTTATGTTGCATTCTTGTTGGGTCTCATTTGTTCACGATTACTCTTGCCTTGTACATCTCTTTTACATTCGAGGATGAATGTTCACAAGGGGGAGATATTCAAAACGACCCAAAAAGTGCCTGAAAATGTACCTCTGAAAGCCCAAAATTTTAATTTCTATATATCTCAAAATCCATTCATTATTTTGAAAATACGACTTCATATTTGTGATCAGGGGCTCAAAATTAGGTGAATAGGGGTCTAACCTCGATTTAAGAGCAAAAAATTAGCAATTATTTTTTTTTAGCGACGAATTCCAGTGTGGTTTTCGCGTTGCCTCCGCGACGCGCCAAGGGTGCGCTCATGTGTAATTCTTTCTCTGCGTCCTCTCCATGATGCTAAGAGGTGTATTTTCCTGGCAGTGTATTTCTTGTGAGGTCTAATTATTCAAAGTGTTGGGCCCAAGTTTTTCCAAGCGTGTTTTTATGTATACTTAACCAAATTTCACCCTTATATCATCCTAAACATTTCCCAATACTCCCCACAAAACATAGACATATTTTTACTCCAAAATTGAAGACTCAAAACCCTTATCTTGAACTAAGGATTCTCTTCAAGCTTCATTCCTCCATTTTCAAACTTCATCAAGAACTTCCATAAAGCAAAGGTATACGATGTTGAACCATTGGGTCCTTCCACCCATGGTGCCTAAGCCTCCTTTTTGCTAATATTGCATGAATTAAAGTTGATTTTACATTTGGGTCTTGTATATTGAGAAATTTACTGCACAGTGATTTTAGTTAATGAAAGTATGGTTGTTTAAGCATGTTTTGAGCTCTAAATCTTGGATTTATTGTTGGATTTGATGAGGGTTTTGATGTGAATGTCTTGGAGGTGTTGCAAGGTATCGATTTATGGTTTTACTATAGATTTCTTGCATGATTTAATCTCCAAATTTCATGGTCTTTTACCCCTACTACAAACCCCCAAGGTGATTGATAAAATATCTGGTTATGGTTTCTTGAGGAAATGAAGGTCCAAAGCATGGGATATGATATGAATGATGTAATGATGATGAACTAAGCTTACGTATATGATTGTTCCTATATGAAGTGTTGCACTAGATCATATGATGAATCCTATATAAAATATAGAATCGACCATGCCCAATCCGGGGGGTTTGAGCACCCGGATAACCTAGTGAAGGGTTTGTACTGCTCATTTGGTGATGGGGTGGAATTATCACTAACATAGATGGGGGTTTGTACCCGTCAACCTAGGGAAGGGTTTGTACTTCTCAACCATGGTAATGGAATTACATTGTCACCAACCTAGATGAGGGTTAGTACTCATCCACCTAAGTGATGGAGTTGCAACATTACTAACCTACCAAGGGGTTCGTACTTTGAAAATTTACTTTGGTCTCTTCAGCACACATGATATCCTATATGAGCATAGGTTACTTTAGCACATTTTACTTAAGCATTGATCATACATGTCATGTTACTGTATCATGCCTATTGTCTATTGCTATGCATGTTGATTATGAAACTTATCTCTTGTTGCATTGCATTCCACATACTTAATACATTTAAACGTGCTAACGCAGACTCTTGCCTACATGATATTACCATGTAGGAACTGTGCTCAAGTTGATCATACTCCCCCTCCATATGGCTTGTCAGTCTTATTCCAAGCTTGTTGGCGAGTCCTCCATATTCGAGACCTTAGTCTGTGATAATAAGAAGTTGGATTCTCGATATCACGCATGAATTTGGAGATATATAAAAAATAAGATTATGGGCATTTCGAAGCACATTTTAGGGGTGTTTCATCTACAATGGAGGCTGAGTTCACAACCTAAGACAAGGGTGGTGAAGTAGCCTAATGGCTCCAAAATTTCTTAGATGATATTCCATTTTGTCCCAAACTAACGGCTCCTATATGAATAGGTTGTGATAGTCAAGTAGCAATAGGCTGAGCTGGTAGCATCATGTATAATGGTAAGTCTCGTCATATATGCTGAAGATGCAATACCATTTGACAACTACTCTCTAGTGAAATTATCACAATTGACTATGTATAGTCAGAGGATAATGTGTCCGATCCACTTATAAAAGTCCTAACTAAAGAGGAAGTTACGATATCATCGAAGAGAATAGGACTATGGCTGAGAACAAATCAATGTGGTGGTAACTCTGTCTAGATGACTGGAGATCCCAAGATCTAGGTTCATGGAGATCAAATGAAGTGATTGATGGCAGTTCAAGCATTGTCAAAAACTATGATTAAGTCCATTCTCATGATGAGACAAGGTTCAGTAATAAGGATAAGGCTTGTAAGTTTGATACATCGTATATCAAATTGTGTATCTATAAGATTCCACATTTAGAAATCACCTATGTAAGTGTGATGAGTAATCCACTAAAAGGAGAATCTGGTAAAGCTAGTTCTTTATGTACTTATGAACCAAGAAGTGTTCATGGCTACAACAAACAAAACAATGAGAACCAAGACTAGCTAAAGGGTTAGTTATGAGACTTATGTTGTCTAGGTGTACTACAAATATCAACGGTTCAAAGATATCACATCTACTAATTGACCGAGTATATCCGACATATATTCACAATGGAAATTTCAAAGGAGACCTAATTATGCAGATGCAATCAATCCTTACATATGGATCACACATGTTGTTCATGCATATGTTTCAAACAAGCGTCATTCTCCATTCATGTAGGGGATTGTTGGGTTTAAAGTAAAAAGTGTGAATTGGGAAATGAAGAATTTAAAAGAAATGAAGGTTTAAAGAATAAGGGAAATGTGTGGGTAATCAAGTAAAGGAAGATGAAGAGTTATTTCTCCCTCATCTGAAACATAGAGGAAAAGTGTTGTCCTTATATTAAGAAACCCCACTATAACTCTGAAAGAGTCAAGTAAAGGGGACACTCTCGGGCCATTGTCGTTATCGCTCAGCTTGGCTTCAGCTTTGGCAAGTGATGTGATTGATTGATAAATTTATTTGGACAAAATTTATTTATCCAATCTTAAATTTTCCTTTTTCTGATAATTTTTTGTGAATTATTAATTAATTATTTAATTCCTAAATTATTTATCAATTATGAATTATTTACTAACTAACAAAGAATTAGTTAGTTTAACTACATTTTAACATTGAGCATAAATTTCCTGTGAATAGACACAATCATTCCCAAACAGTACCATGCATTTTCTGAGTAGATGAGTCTGTTCTAAACTAGTGGATTCACACCTGTTGTTCCCTATAAATAGAGACCCTTTTGCATTTTTCTGTAATAAAAAATTCTTCTTCACTTGCTTAAATTTTCTTAGAAAATAAAATTTGAGTCTATGTGAAAGCCATTACTGGTTCATGAGTTCGTTGATAACTACATGAATTTGAGATACCGCTATTCTATAGTTGTTACTATGTTTAATATTGATAGGAAATAATTCATAACCTCGGGTACAGTGAGGAGATTAAATTTTTTAAGAAGACACAAAGTATTCTGTGGACTCAGATTAGTTTAACAATTTTGATGCTATATATATTGTTTCTGGTTTTTATTCTTTGAATACAAAAGGACTAACAATTTGGTTTCATTTTCCTGACCTTTGCAAGTATAGGATAGCTGCGACAATGATAGTTCAAACATTGTATAATCACTAGCTCATATGTAATGGTTGTTGGTTAAAGAAACTGTCAGATTGTGCATAACTAATTTGACTCAGTTGCATTCTAGACTTACACTTAGGAGCATTGTTTTACTATACAAATCTTGCATCCTTTGCTGAGTTAAGTCATTGATTATTGAGTTGATTTTGTTGATTCACATCTGAGCCTGACTTGCTTCCTAAGCCATCTTACAAGAATATTTAATGTACTAACATCCATTTAGTCCTGCATCATTAATGATGTAGATAAAGGTGATAAGGGCTTTCAACTAGTGCATCATTGATGTATAGAATCTTGTTTCTATATTTGTTGAGGCCTCCTTAGTACCTGTAGGAACCTTTTTCTTTCTTTTATTGAGTATTATAAGTATTTCATTTTGAGGTAGCCCAACTCTTGTCTTGCAATCTCCTAGATTGGATAGAGTCTTCATAGACATTGAGTAGAGATAGTCGATCCTTATTTATTTTTCAAATTTTGTTAATTGAAAACTATTATAGAAAGAGACTTATTTATACAAACTGATAACTTTTCTTGAGCATTTTTCCGCCATTTAAAATGATATGATAATTTAGCCAGGTTGTTCTCTTGGGGAATTAACAATGATTCATCATGTTCTGGCCATGCCAAGGATACCCTCCTGAGGCATGATGTTGGTACACCTTCCTTCATTATGTTTAAACTTATACTCTTTCGCAACACTCCAGGGCACTTACAATATTCATTGCAATATATTGAGCATGGTATGTTTGTCAGTTTCTACTATTTGCTTCAACAATTTGATTTGTCAGCTATTGCTATAGCCGTATATGATATATTCCGGAGTTAGCTCACTCCATCAGCAGACCAATGCTTGTGTAGAGAAAAAATATGTCCCATTTTGTGGAGATTTGGATAACACCTCTAGTCCTATTAACCCACTTGACCTTGTGAGAGAAAGAAGTAAACATCTTATTGATATTCTGCTTGCCTATCCTGAAATCTCTACTGATCAACCCAATTAATTGGGCTGAGTTCAGAATTATTTTTGGAGTTCAACTAGCTGCATTTCACTTTAAATGACTTTCCATATATCATATTGTGAATCAGAGCATAATCGCGAGGTATGCAATCATCGGCGTCATAAGTAGCCCTAACTTGATTGTTGTTAAAACATTTTTACATTTTGACCTCATCAAAACAATGAAAGTTAGAAATATGAATGGTCATTGACTTAGCTTCTGGTTCAGAATCAACAAGAGCGCTAAAGACACACGACTTTTTTAACCATACTGCATAGGGCTACACATCATTTGCATCAGTTGCTTCTCGAACTTTATCTAAGAAGGAAAAAGAAGTAGAAAAGAAGAAATAAACTTCACGTAAAGTTATAAAAAAGGATCTAAGAAGGGATACAATTAATCATGATGCTGTGGTGGATTACAAAATGTTATGCTAGTAGAAAAAGTCACTAGTCTACTTCTCCTATTTATTTAGAACCTTAAACCTATAAGTTAGTAGTTGTTTCTAATTCTGACTTCCATAACATTGACTAGAAGAGAATAGAAAAATCTTTTGATGGTAGTGAAGTCTGGGCTGCTTATGACCCCGAGGATTGCATTTTGCACTATTATACTCTAATTCACAATTTGATATCACAAACGATATTTAAGGTTATATTTACCTAGCTGAACTTCAAAAATAACTCTGAGCTCAGTTAATTAGTTGGGTTTGTTCTTGCTTCCCAAAGATTAGTGGAGATTTCAGGATAGCCAAGCATGATATTAGTAAGAGATTTCATTCATTCTCCATCAATGTAAAGTAAGTGAAGGGGGGGTATGTTTTATACAAATTTTACGTAGAAAGGGGTATGTTTGGGTTTTGCAGTGACGTTTGTTTATTGAATCAAATGAGCTACCTCCGCATAATATGATACACAACCATGATATGATGGAAGATACTCAAGCAAATCACAATATGGCTTTTCAAGCTCAAACATTTAGCCAAGGTTATGGAGGATTTTGTCCAGCTATTTGTCAAACATTCTAATTGCTTGAGGTAGGAAATTCCAGAAAGGCAAGAATGTCTAATCACCTTGTTAAATTTGTTCTAGAAACAATCAACACTGATTGTTTCTATTGATGGAATTTTTTTTCCAACCATTTCATGATCTTCCTAAGGTCCTGCTTACTGTAAACTTAAAGGACATGAGGTCCTACTTGAACGAGTGGAGCAACACTTATGACCTGATTATTGCATGAAGATTGTTCGAAGGCTGATAGGCTAGTAAACAAGAGACACATGGCTAGTATTTTGAGGGAGTAGTC
>JAOTQR010093573.1:0-31701 GCA_025774065.1 Solanum ossicruentum | reverse complement strand
GATGGTTGCATACAGGTTTGATTCATATATTTCTTATTTGGATTATGTCTCTCATCTATATTTTGTACCTTCCGCTTACTAGAACTACACAAACTGGCCAAGTATTTGATGAAATATCTGGTAATGATTTCTTAAGGAATTGAAGGTCCAATGCATGTCTTATAAGTTGAATCACTTTATGATGATGAAAGTACATTGTATATATGTTAACTTTATGATGAACTTCTTTAGTGTTATGAGTCGATCAAGCCTAGCTCAGGGGGTTGTAGGCCCAGGTAACCACATTGAGGGGTTGGTACCTTGGTTGCCTAGTACGGAGGGTAGTAGGCCCGTATAACTACATCGAGGAGTTGGTACCTTGGTTTCCTAGTACGGAGGGTAATAGGCCCGGATAACCATATAAAGGGGCTAGTACCTCATTAACCACATCGAGGGGTTTGTACCTTAGTTGCCTAGTATGGGGGTAGTAGGCCCATATAACCATATTGAGGGGTTGGTACCTCATTAACCATAACGAGGGGTTTGTACCTTGATTGCCTATATTGATGGTCACTTGCCACACTGCATTATGTTGTATATAAACATGTTTTATTTCAACCATCATTCATACATGACATATTGTTATTATGCTATCTATTGGAAAGTATTATGCATTTTGCTTATGAGACTACCTATTGTTGCATTGCATCCTACATACTTAGTATATTCAAATGTACTAATGCATACTCTATGCCTACATGATATTATGTAGGAACCGGAGCCCCGCTTGATTCTCCTTCTCCACGTGTCTAGTACGATTTCTCCCAAGCTTGTTGGTGAGTCCTCCATTCTGGGGACGATGTTTATGATGTTATTCTATGTTCCAAGACTATTTTCTTTTATGTATAAATTGACTATAAGGGTGAGTCTGGTAGCTTGTTTTGGCCCTTGCTAAGTATCTAAGATTTAGAGGTGTTGTTGGACATGTTTGTACTATACTATGAGCTTTGACTCTCTCTTGACTCTTGGTGTTTATGATATGGAAGTTGTCCCTTAGCCCCATTGTCCCTATATACTATCTCTTCTTGTATTTTATTACTTCCGCGACCAAGGATGTGTAATGATATTTTAAGAGGCTTGCTTAGGGTCCCTTTGGGTTCCCCATGCGCCATGTCATGTCTAGGCCCTAGGCTTGGGTCATGACAAACTAGGTATCAGAGCACTAGGTTGTTAAGTCCTCGATGTCCAATATATCACGTCGATTAGAGTCGGATTCATGGTTGTAAACTGTGCCACGACTATGAATAAGAGGCTATGAGGTATTCTAGGAAATATTTCACTTCTTCATGATCTATGTCCTGCAATGGAGTTAGGTCCCCTAGGGCTTATTGCTAACCCTTAACCGTTATATTTTAGGATATGTCTCAAGCTACTCAGGATGATGATACAACAAATGCTCTATTGGTATTGGCCAAAGCAGTGACAAAATTGGCAACTCACCTCAATCAAAAGTGAGTGCTCCCGAGACTTTAAATGGAAAGAGGAGAAGTAGTGAGGCAATGAGGGCCCATATTTAAGGAAAGTTCCAAAATCCTAAGGATAGAGGTGATGCTATGTGCCAACATGTGGTAAGGTTCATAAGGGCCCATGTTTGAAGGCACTAGTGCTTGTTTCGGTTGTGGCGAAGTGGGGGATAAGAGGAAGGATTTCCCCCATAAACACAATAAGAATAAAGGAGGTGATGGTGGGATGACTAATCCCAAGTGTCAAAGGTGTGGAACAAACCATAGTAGCTTGTGCTTGAGGAAGACAAATGCTTATTTTGAGTGTAGTGAAGTGGGTCACAAGCTAGTTGATTTTCCATATGCCTGAATGAGGTATAAGGGTGGTTGGCCTTTAGATCAAGGTGGTCAGGTTGATCAAGAGGCTCAAGGAGGGGATGAGGCGCTTGATGTTGCTACTGGTATGTTGAAACTTCTTTTGGCTTTGATGTTTTTGCATTGATGGACCCGGTGTGCCACTATTCCTTTCATTATTCTTTGGGTTGCTAGTGGCTTTCATGTGTATCCCAAACTCTCTTTGATGTTTATCTCGTTGGTGAGCCTATTGTTATTTTAATGTTCATAAGTGTTTTTCCGTGTTTATATTGCATTAGGTCTTGCCATGTTAGTTGTTGGGTTTGATGTGGTGGATTTTGATGTCATACTTGGGATGGATTAGTTGTGTAGATGCTGTGTCCCCTTTGATTGTAGGGCCTGTGGAGTTAGATTTTGATTCCCTAATAAATCCATCCTTGATCGGGGACATAGAAGGTGGATGTGAAGGGTTAAGTCCGTTTCTTTCCTTAAGGTACAATTGATCTCTAAGGGTTATATTTATCAACTTTTGAGAGCTATAGTGTTGAGCCTAAGTTAATTCTATTGAGCTGATTCCGCTTATCAATGGGTTAGTGAAAATCCTTCCTCATACTTTGAATTTGGGCTAGTGCCTTTTGGGTTGACTTAGCCCCAATTATATCTATGGGTCTCATGAATGGGGCCTTTAGTCCCCACCTTATCATGTTTGTGGTGGTCTCTAGCGTTTAGAGCTTGTGAACCCTTTGGGGATAGTGTTGCAAATCTTGGGGTAAGAGGAGTTGTATGCTAAGTATGAGAAGTGTGAATTTTGGGTTAAAGGAGGTTACCTCCCTAGGTCATGTGGGTTAGAGGATGGTATTAAGGTTGATCCTAAGAAGACGTATATGATTAGAAATCGGCCTAGACCATTGACCCCATTGGATATTAGGAGCTTATTAGTGTTAGAGAGTTACTATCGGAGATTTGTGAATGAATTCTCTTCTATTGCTTCTCCCATGACTAAGTTGACCCAAAAGAAGCTAAGTTTGTGTGATTGATGAGTGTGAAACAAGTTCCAAGCCTTGAAAGCTTATCTCCACTCCTATCTTGCCTTTACCGGATTGTTTAGAAGGGTTTATTTGTGTTTGGTGATATCTCCTAGATTTGTTGGGTTTTGTGTTGATGCAAGATGGTTAGGTGGAAGCCTATTCTTTTAGATAATTGATGCATGAGAAGGATTATCCTACTTATGACCTTGAGTTGGCCGCCGTGCTTTTTGCTTTAAAAATTTGACATCATTGGTTGTATGGGGTGTATGTTGATGTATTTACCGTTCACTAGAGTCTACAATATGTTTTCACCCAAAGGGATCTTTGCTTGAGACAAAAGAGGTGGTTAGAACTTCGTAAGGATTATGATATGAGTGTGTATTATCATCTTGGTAAGGTTAATGTTGTGGTCGATGCTTGAGTAGAGTGTCTATGGGTAGCCTTGTTCATGTTGATGATGGTAGCATGGAGGTGACTAGGTAGGTCCATTGGTTAGTTAGATTAGGGATAAGGTTGGAAGAGGTGGATAATGGTGGTGTTGTGATTTTGGATGGTTTAAAGTCTTTCTTGGTTGATGAGGTTGTTAGAATTGAGGGCCTTGGTGAAAGAGGGCAAGGTGGAGGTGTTCTCCCAAGGGGGAGATGGTGCTCCTAGGTACCAAGGTAGGTTATGTGTACCTTGTGTTGATTGCTTGAGGGAAGAGATTCTTGATGAGGCTCATAGTTCTTCCCATTATATTCACCGCGGATCTACTAAGATGTATGGGGATTTGGAGAGGTGTACTGGTGGAGAGGCATGAAAAAGGACATTGCAAAATTTGTTTTCGATTGTCATAGTTGCCAACAAGTCAAAGCTGAACATCAAAGCTCGGGTGGCCTAACCCAAGACATAGAGATTCCTACTTGGAAGTGGGAAGAGATTAACATGAATTTTTGGTTGGCTTGCCCAAGACTAGAAAGGGTTTTTTTTCCATGTGAGGTATGGTTGAGAGGATGATAAAATCGGCTAGCTTTCTACCGGTTAAGACTATATATAGGGCTGAAGATTATGATAAATTGTACATTATTGAATTGGTGACACTGGAGGGGGTACCTTTGTCTATCATATCGGATCGTGGTGCTCAATTTACTTCATACTTTTGGAGGTCTTCCCATGGGGTCTTGGTACAAGAGTTGAACTTAGTTCGGCCTTCTACCCTCAAACGGATGACCAAGCCAAAAGGACTATCCAAATACTTGAGGATATGCTTAGGACTTGTGTATTGGAGCTTAAGAGTTGTTGTGATGATCATCTTCCATTCATTGAGTTTGCCTATGATAGTAGCTATCATTCTAGCATCGGTGTGGCTCCTTTTGAGGCTCTCTACGGTAGACATTATAGATCACCGGTTGGGTGGTTTGAAGTTGGAGAGGTGACTATTTTGGGACCATATCTAGTTATGGAGGCTCTTGAGAAGGTTAGGGTGATTATGGTAAAGGTCGGAGACAGCCTAAAGTTGCCAAAAGTCCTATGCCAATGTGAGGAGGGGAGACCTTGAATTTGAAGTTGGTGATTGGATCTATTTGGAGGTTTCACTCATAAAAGGTGTAGTTTGCCCAGGTAAAGTGGGAATTAAGTTCATAGTTTGTAAGTCTTCATAGGGGGTTGAGGAATATTAGTGAGGTTGCGTACGAATGGGAAGTGCCTTGGGATAAGGATGTGGTTCGTCCGTTCTTCATGTTTCTAGGATTGAGGAGGTGTGGTGGTGATTCAAATGTTATAAGACTCTTGAGGTTGTGGATGTTGTGGAGGATGAGTTGAGTTATGAGGAGGTCTAGTGGAGAAGTTGGGTGGATATAAGTAAAGATTGATTGATAAGGGTGTAGTGTTCATCAAGGCCTTGGGGAGAATCGTCAAGTCGGAAGCATCTCTTGGGGAGCCGGAGGGGGCATGGAAGGTAATATACGTACCTCTATCATTCTATTCAAGATTATGACAACACGTCAAGTCCTTTTATGATTCCAAGTCTTATGTCTCAGCCCTATGTCATTGTACGCATTCATGTTTATGTTGACAAGTTCATGGTGATTTTAACACTTGTATTGAGATTTTGAAAATGGTGTTTAAGTGCATTGTTACATTCCTGTTAGGGATAATTTCTTCATGATTACTCTTCTTATATACATCTCTTTGACATTCAGGGACGAATGTTCCCAAGGGGGGGATATTGAAACGACCCCAAAAAAGTGCCCGAAAATATGCCTTGAAAGTGTCAGGAATCGTAATTTCCATATATATCAAAATTCGTGCATGATATCAAAAATCTGACTTTATATTCTTGTTTAGGGTGTCAAATTAAGTGGAAAATAGGTCTAACCCCAATTCTAGAGCGAACGATTCACAATTTCAATTTTGAAAGTGCTGCAAAAACAGAGTGCCTACGCGCCCCTAGCGCGACGCGGCTGGGGTGCGCCAGTGCCTTATTTTGTGCCCAATAATTTTATTCCTGTCCAAGGCCTTTGGGTCTTGGTCCTAAGTCTTCCCACACATGAAAATACATATACTTAGCCTTATTTCACCCTCATATCATTCAAAACATTTCTCAATACTCACTCAAACACTTAGCCAAATATTTCACTCCTAAATTCAAGTCCCAAATCTCATCCGAATCTTAAGGTTCTCATTCAAGCATCAAGACTCCATCTCCAATCTTCTTCAAGCATTCTCCAAAGTCAAGGTATGTGGGTTTCTTTCATGGGTTCCTTTCACCCATGATACCAAAGCTCTCTTTTACCTATAATTGCATGATTTAAAGTTGATTTACTCATGGGTCTTATCTATTATGAATTTTATGCACACTATGTTGGGGTTTATGAAATGGTGATTGTTTTAGCTGGTTTTGAGCTCTGAATCTAAGATCTAATGTGATACTTGATCAAGGGTTTTGATATATATTTCTTGAGGGTATTACCAAGTGTTCATTGATGGTTTTACACCAAAATTTCTAGCATAATTTCTTTCTTGAATTATATGGTTTTACACTAGAACTACACACCCACCAAGCATTTGATGCAATGCCCGATTATGATTTCTTGGGGAATTGAAGGTCCGATGCATGTCTTATTAGTTGAATGACTTTATGATGATGAAAGGACGTTGTATTTATGTTGACTTTATGATGATGAAAGTACGTTGTATACATGTTAACTTCACGATGAACTTCTATAATGTTGTGAGTTGACCAAGCC
This sequence comes from Solanum ossicruentum, assembly GCA_025774065.1. NCBI lineage: Eukaryota > Viridiplantae > Streptophyta > Magnoliopsida > Solanales > Solanaceae > Solanum > Solanum ossicruentum. Next base: position 25,611 of record JAOTQR010093573.1, on the reverse strand, counting down.
TAGCTCAGGGGGTTGTAGGACCGGGTAACCATATCGAGGGGTTGGTACCTTGGTTGCCTAGTACGGGGGGTAGTAGGCCCGGGTAACCACATCGAGGAGTTGGTACTTTAGTTGCCTGGTACGGGGGGTAGTAGGCCCATATAACCATATTGAGGGGTTGGTACCTTATTAATCATATCGAGATGTTTGTACCTTGGTTCCCTAGTATGGGGGTTAGTAGGCCCGTATAAGCTTATTAAGGGGTTAGTAAATTATTAACCATAACGAGGGGTTTGTACCTTGATTTCCTATATTGATGGTCACTTGCCACATGTGTACTATGTCCTATATAAGCATGTTTTACTTCAACCATCATTCATCCATGCCATACTGTTATTATGCTTTCTATTGGATATTATTATGCATTTTGCCTATGTTCTATTGTTGCATTACATCCTACATACTTAGTACATTGAAGTGTACTAACACATACTCTATGTTTACATGATGTTACCATGTAGGAACCAGAGCCCGCATGATCCTCCTCTTCCACGTAGCTAGTACAATTCTCCAAAGCTTACTGATAAGTCCTCCATTCTGGGGACGATGTCTATGATCTTATGCTATGCTGCAAGACTATTTACTTTTATATATATATTGACTATGAGGGTGAGCCCGGTAGCTTGTCTTGGCCCCCGGTATGTATCTAAGCTTTAGAGGTATTATTGGACATGTTTGTACTATGCTATGTGCTTTGACTCTCTCTTGACTCTTGATGCTTATGATATGGAAGTTGTCTCTTAGCCCCATTGTCCTTATTTACTATCTCTTATTGTTTTTTATTACTTCTGTGACCAAGGATGTGTAATGATATGTTAAGAGGCTCGCTTGGGGTCCCTTCAGGTTCCCCATGCGTTGTGTGACATCTAGGTCCTTGGCTTGGGTCGTGATACCATGATGGTCAATGTTTGAAAAATTCTAATTCTTGCTTTAGTTGTGGTGAGATGGGTCACAAGGTTATTGATTGTCCTCATGCTCAAAACAAGGGTAAAGACGGTCGTCCTCAAGGCTAAGGTACTCATGCGAGTCAAAGGGCAAATAGAGGCCAACATCGGGGTGATCCAAGGCAAAATAGCTTTTATGCTCTCCAAGGCAAGGAGTGGATGAGGTGCCCGATGTTGTTACCAGTATGTTAAATGTTTTTGATTGTGATGTGTGTGTGCCACTCTTTCTTTTATTACTTCTTTTATTGCCAATAAGCTTGATGTAGGTCCTAAATTGTTGTGTGAACCTTATAAAGTGTCTACCCGCATTGGTGAGTCCATTATTGCTAAAAGAGTCTATGGAGATTTTTGCCTGTTCATATTGCATAAAGTGATTGCATTGTGATTTTGTTGAACTTGACGTGGTGGATTTTGATATTATTCTTGGGATGGATTGGTTACATGCATATCATGCTTCCATAAATTGTAGAACCCGCAAGGTTATTTTCCAATTCCCTAATGAGCCCGTCCTTTAGTGGGAAAGTCATAATGTGGTGGTCAAGGGTGGATTCATTTCTTGTCTTAAAGCCCAAAAATTGATTTCTAAGGGTTGTATTTATCACCTTGTAAGGGTTAGGGATATTGAGTCTAAAGTCCTTCCTATTGAGTAGGTTCTGGTGGTCAATGGGTTTCTTGATGTCTTTCCCGAAGAGCTTCCTGGTGTTCCTCCCAAAAGGGAAATAGACTTTGGTATAGACCTCCTCCTCGATACACAACCCATTTTCATTCCCCTTTATCATATGGCCTCGGCAGAGTTAATGGATCAATTGAGAGATTTGTTGGAGAAAGGTTTCATAATGCCTAGCAAGTCCCCTGGGGGTGCACCAGTGTTGTTTATAAAGAAAAAAGATAGTTCCCTTAGAATATGCATTGATTACCAATAACTCAATAGAGTCACTATAACAAATAAGTACCCTCTACCAAGGATTGATGACCTCTTTGATCAACTTCAAAGGGCTAGTCACTTTTCTACGATTGATATTCATCCTGGATACCACTAAATGAAGGTGAGGGAGTATGATATTCCTAAGATGACTTTTCAGACTAGGTATGTGCATTTTGTATTTGTGGTAATGTCTTTTGGCTTGACGTATCCACTGACTATATTTATGGACCTCATGAATAAGGGCTTTAAACCCTATCTTGATATATTTATGGTGGTCTTTATTGATGATATATTGATTTACTTCCGGAGTGAGAAAGAACATGTGAATCACTCAAGGATGGTGTTACAAATCTTGAGGGATGAGAAATTGTTTGCTAAATATGAAAAGTGTGAATTTTCATTGAAAGAGGTTGCTTTTCTAGGGCATATTGTGTTGGCTGATGGCATTAAGGTAGATCCTAAGAAGATTGAGGTGATAAGAAATTGGCGTAGACCCTTGACTCCGATGGATATTAGGAGTTTCTTGGGTTTGGTGGGTTACTACTAGATGTTTGTAAATGGTTTCTCTTCTATAGCTTCCCCTATGACAAAGTTGACGCAAATGATGACAAAATTTGTTTGGATCGATGAATGTGAGAAGAGTTATTAAACTTTGAAGGAAAAGCTTATCTCCACTTCTGTTTTGGCTTTATTGGAAGGGCTATAAGGGTTAGTGGTTTATTGTGATGCCTCAAGGATTGGTTTGGGATGTGTTTTGATGCAAAATGCAAGGTTATAGCGTATGTCTCTAGGCAACTTAAGATGCATGAGCGAAATTATCCCACCCATAATCTTGAGTTGGCGGCCATAGTGTTTGCTTTGAAAATTTGGTGTCACTATTTATATGGGGTTCATGTTGATATGTTTACCGACCACAAAAGTCTCCAATATATGTTCACGCAAAAAGATCTTAACTTAGGACAAAGAAGGTGGTTAGAACTCCTTAAGGATTATGACATAAGTGTGCACTATCATCTTGACAAAGCTAATGTTATGGCTGATGCTCTAAGTAGAGTGTCCATGGGTAGTCTAACTCATATTGAGGTTGGTAAAAAAGAAGTGGCTAGAGAAGTTCACTGGTTGGCTAGGTTGGGGTTAGGTTGAAGGAAGTTGAAAATGGTGGTGTAGTAGTGGTTGATGGTTCCAAAGCTTCTTTTATTGAGGAAGTCAAGTCAAAACAAGACCTTGAACCCACTTTGCTAGAGTTGAAGGCTTTGGTGAAGGATGGTAAGGTGGCGATTTTCTCCCAAGGCTAAGATGGTGTCTTAGGTATCAAGGTAGGTTGTGTGTGCCTAATGTTGATGACTTGAGAGAGTTGATTTTGAAGGAGGCCCATAATTCATCATATTATATTCACCCAGGTTCCACAAAGATGTAATAGAGACTTGAGGAAGGTGTATTGGTGGGGTGGTACGAAGAGGGATATTGCCAAGTTTGTAGCCGATTGCCACAATTATCAATAAGTGAAAGCGGAATAACAAAGTTCGGGTGGCCTAGCCCAAGACTTAAAACTTCCTACTTGGAAGTGCGAAGAGATCAACATAGATTTTGTGGTTGGGTTCCTTAAGACTAGGAAACACTATGATATTATTTGGGCTATTATGGATGGGATAACAAAGTTTGTTCACTTTATACCGGTCAAAATGACTTATGGTGCCAAAGATTATGCCAAGTGTATTCATGAGTTGGTAAGGTTGGATAGGGTATCCTTGTCTATCATTTCGGATTGTGGTGCTCAATTCACTTCTCATTTTCGGAGATCATTCCTAAAGGATCTTGGTACCAAGGTCAAGCTTAGTATGGCTTTTAATTCTCAAATGGATAGTCAAGATGAAAGAACTATCCAAACTCTTGAAGATATGTTTAGAGCTTGTGTTTAGGCGTTTAAGGGTAGTAGGGATGAACATCTTCCACTTATTGAGTTTGCTTACAACAATAGCTACCACTCAAGTATTGGTATGGCCCCCTTTGAAGCTTTATATAGTAGGCATTGTGGATCCCCGGTTGCGTGGTTTAATTTAGCGGAGATGGCCTTGTTAGGCCTAGATTTGGTTATGGAACCTTTGGAGAAGGTGAGGTTGATAAGGGAGAAGTTGAAGACGGCCCAAAGTAGACAAAAGTCCTACTCCGATGTGAGGAGAAGACTTGAGTTTAAGATTGGTGATTGGATTTACTTGAAAGTCTCACGTATGAAGGGTGTGGTCCGGTTTGGCAAGAAAGGGAAATTGAGCCTAAGGTTTTTGGGACCTTATAGAATTTTGTTGAGGGTTGGTAACGTTGCATATGAATTGGAGTTTCCTATGGAAATGAATATGGTTCATCTGGTCTTCCATGTGTCTATGTTGAGGAAGTGTGTAGGTGACCCATGTGCTATAGTGCCCTTAGGGGTTGTGGGTATTATGGAAAAAAATTTGGCCTATTAAGAGGTCCTGGTAGAGATATTGGAGAGACAAGTTACAAGGTTGAGGAACAAGGATGTAGCATCCATCAACATCCTTTGGAGGAATCAACAAGTTGAAAGTGTCACATTAGAAGCCGAAGTGGACATGAAAAAGTGATACCCATGCCTCTTCCACTCTATTCAAGCCGAAGTTAATACTTAAGTCCAATCTATGATTTCAAGTCTTAAGTTTCAACCCTCATGTCATTTTGCATCCACTCATGTTTATCGTGACAAGTTTATAGTGATTTTTTATATTCATATTGAGACTTTTGAAAATAATGGTTAAGTGCATTGTTTGCAATCATGTTGGGCTGAAATCTTCATAATTACTTTTCTTACACATGTTTCTTTGACATTCAGGGACGAATATTCCCAAGGGGGAGATATTGAAACACCCCTCATGTGTTTCAGAATGTCCTATAATCATAATTTTATATATCTCAAAATCCGTACGTGATTTTGAAAATTCAACTTCATATTCTTGATCAGTGGAAACAATTAAGTAGGAAATGGGCATAATTCGGATTTTAGAAAACCTATAGTGAAAAATAATTTTCGCTTATTTTACGATTTCCATTGATTATCCGCGCCTAGGGCGCGCCACTGTGTAATTTTGTCTACGCATTTGGTCTGCACCGCGCCTAGGATACGAACCAGTGCATTTTGTGCCCTACTTTTTCCAACATAGTTCAAGGGCATTGGGGTCATAGCCCCATGCCCATTTAAACGTAAAGTCTTCCATACTTAGCCATTTTTCAACTCTATAACTCACAAAACCTTCTCTAAAACCTCTCCAAGACTATCAAATCTCCCATTCAAATTCAAGGATTTCAAGCTCAATTTTGGAACTTAAGAACCCATCTCAAGCTCGATCTCCTTCAAGTTCATCTCAATAAATTCAAGGTTTAAGGTATGTCGGTCTTCATCCATGGGTCCTTTAACCCATGGAGCCCAACCTTCTCTCTTATGAAAATTGCATAATTTCATGTTGTATTACTTACGGGTATCTTTTATTATGAAATATGAAAAAACAATTATGTTGGGATTTGAAACGACCCCAAAAAATGCCAAAACATTTGCTCGAAAATGCCCAAAATCGTATTTTTCATATATCTCAAAATTTGTGCGTGATATCGAAAATCCAACTTCGTATTCTTGATCAGGGGTTAAATTGAGTGGGAGATGGGTCTAACCCCAATTTTAGAGCAAACGAATTGCAATTTCATTTTCTCAAAAATCAATTTCCGATGAGGTTTTCGCGCCCCTGGCGCGACGCGCCAAGGCCGCGCCTCAATATAGATTTTGCCCAATTTTTCAAGTTCGGTCCAAGGCTTTTGGGTCTTGGACCTAAGTGTTCCCATGCATGAAAATGTCTATACTTACTCTTATTTCACTCTCATATCATTCAAGACATTCCCAAATACTCACTCAAACACTTAGACAATATTTCATCTCCAATTTCAAGTCTCAAAACACATCCGGATCTTAAGGTTCTGAATCAAGCTTCAAGTCTCCATCTCAAATCTTCTTCAAGGATTCTCCAAAGTCAAGGTATGTGGGTTTTCTTCATGGGTTCCTTTCAACCATGATACCCAAGCTCTCTCTTACCTAAAATTGCATGATTTAAAGTTGATTTACTCATGGGTCTTATCTATTATGAATTTCACTGTACACTATGTTGGGGTTTCATGAAATTATGGTTGTTTTAGCATGTATTAAGCTTTGAATCTGAGATCTATTGTGAGATTTGATGAAGGGATTTGATGTATATGGCTTGAGGGTGTTACCAAGTATCTATTGATGGTTCTACATTGAATTTTCTAGCATGATTTAACTCTTGAATTGCATGGTTTTACACTAGCACTACACACCCGCCAATTGTTTGATAAGATGACCGGATTACGATTTCTTGAGGAATTGAAGGTCCAATGCATGTCTTATGAGTTGAATGACTATATGATGATGAAATGAACGTATATGTATGGTTTTCTTCTGTATAGTGTTTGAATGTTACCATGCCCTACTCGAGGCTGCGCGCCTGGTAATCATGTCAAGGGGTTTGTACCTTGATAACCATATTGAGGGGTTTGTACCTTGATAATCATGTCAGGGGGTTTGTACCTCGGTCACCAAGGGTGGTAGGGTGTGATGATCCACCAACCATATCGGAGGGTTTGTACCTTGATAACCATGTTAGGGGGTTTGTACCTCAGTCACCAAGGGTAGTAGGGTGCGATGATCCACCAACCAATTGATGGGGTTGGTACCTCAATCACTAAGGGTGGTAGGGTGCGACGATCCACCAATATGATAGTGTTCTCTTGTTGCACATGTATTATGGTCTATATAAGCATAATTACTACATAGCATCTCACATGCATGTCATACTTTTATATGCTACTCATTGCTTATGCTAATGCATTTCGATTATGTTACTTATCTCTTGTTGCATTGCATCCTACATACTCTATGCCTACATGATGTCATCATGTAGGAAACGGAGCCCCACTTGATCATCTTCCTCCACGTGGCGAGTACGACTCCTCTCAAGATCTTTAGTGAGCCCTCCATTTTGGGGATGATGTTTATAATCTCATACTATGTTTCAAGACTATCTTCTTTTATTGATATATTGACTATGAGAGTGAGCCCAATAGCTTGTCTTGGCCCCCTATGTATCTAATTTAGAGGTGGTGTTGGACATTCTTTGTATTATGTTATGAGCTTTGACTCTCTCTTGACTCTTGTTGTTTATGATATGAAAGATGTTCCTTAGCCCCAGTTATCCCTGATTACTATCTCTTGTTGTATTTTATTGTATCAGCGACCTAGGATTTGTAATGATATGTTAAGAGGCTTGCTTGGTGTCCCTTCGGGTTCCCCATGCGTCGTGTCACATCTAGGCCATAGGCTTGGGTCGTGACAATTTTATTAAGTATTGATTGATTATGCATGAATATCTTTTTCAATCTTATTCAATGAATTAGTTTTGTCTATTGAGACTATACATGATTTGAGTCATGAAACTATGAACTATTATGAGCTTTTATGATGGATTTCAAGATTCCCCAAATGAGGGTTTTACTACAATATTGGTGGGTTGATTTGCATTGAATTTACTGTTCTTGCTTTACTCTTGAATTTTATGATTTTTAACAAGTATCATGAACCCACCATGTGTTTGATAAATTTATATTATAAGAATTCTCAAGTTGTTAATAAACTATTACATGATTTATAAGTCAAGTGATTTTATGATGATAAAGGACTTTCAAGCATGTATTGAATTCATGAAAAGTATCTATGATTTTACAAGTATCAAGTTGTTCTCTATTTCAAGATTTTAACCTCTTGTGAGCCATTCATGTCAAAGTAAGGGATCATGTATGATTATTATTTACTCTCATATTCAAGTTAGACTCACTTGTAGAGTCAAGCATGTGAATGAGCTACTTATGTCATATTATCATATATTTTATAGGTTATTCATGTTATGATTAAATCATGATTATTTCAAGTATTTTGTGAGATTAGACTTAGAACCAATTTGAAGCTTAAGATGGGGGCTCAACTTAAGGGGCCCATATATAAAGTATTTACTCTCTAAACTATGTGCCACCATAGGATTATATATTTACCCTTGCTATACTAGTACCACACTATGCCGGTGAGTATCATGCCCGGTCACCTGTACCTAGTGGTGTCATGCCTTTGATTCCAAGTTGTAGTTGCTTGGTCTATGTCAGTTAAGATCTCCTCCAACATATGTATGATATATTATGCAAGCTAAAGGTTTTACAAGCATACTTTATTACAAGCATTGATAACGCACATCATATTGAGATTATATATCCATTTAATATGATTATGCATTTTGAATATATTAGTTTATGTCTTTGTTACATTGCACCATGCATACTTAGTACATTTAAACGTACTAACACATACTTTATACCTATATGATATTACCATGTAGGGACTTGAGCTTCTTTTCATCATCCTTCTCCACGTGGCTAGTTCGATACTTCAAAGAAAGCTTTGGTGAGTTCTCAACTACAAGGACAATATCTATGTTACTTGTGCTATGTTGAGACTTCTTTTATGTTGAACACTTGTTATCATGAGGGTGATCCCGAGAAATGTCTTGGCCCCGCCTCCATTCTAAACTACAGGTGTTGTTGGATACTCAGTCTGTATATGCTTTTGAGCTTGATTCTTTTTATGTTTCTATGTTTATGAAAGAGTTTCCTTAGTCCCGCTTCCCTTTTTATACTTGACTCTTGTTGATGGTTATTTTCATTTCCAAAACAAAGGATGTGTACAAGATATGCTACGAGGCTTGTTTGGGATATCTTCAGACCATTCATTCGCCTTATCACGTCTAAGCCCTAGGCTTGGGTCATGACAGTCTTTTCCTTCTTGCCCTCTCTCTTGGCAGTATCATGTTGCTTTTTCAACTCATGTGTTTGAAGAAGACGAATAAGGACATCTATAGTCACTCTTAGGTTTGTGGCTTCTGTTATAGCATCAACCTTGCTTTCCTAGGATTTTGGAAGTACCCTGAGAATCTTTCTCACTTGCTTGCTTTGACTTATTGGTTCACCCAAACACTTTAACTCGTTGGTTATAGATGAGAACTTGGTCTGCATATCATGTATAGATTCACCTTCCATCATTATGAAGTCTTCATATTGAGATCTAAGCATATCCACCTTAGATTCTATCACCTGCTCAATGCCATCATGAGCATTTTTAAGACAATCCCATATATCTTTTGGTGAATCACAAGCTAAGATCTATTCCTATATGCCTCTGAATATTGTTGCCTGGTTTTAGGAACCAACCTGGTTGTATCCCCTTCCTTGACTTCGACAGTAGGAACATATGGTCTATCAAGAACAATGTCCCAACGCTTACTGTCCTCGGCTATAACAAAGTCGTACATACGACTCTTCCACCATCCATAAAACTGGCCTTTGAATCTTGGATGATTGTCCTTCTTCTAGATTAAATGGAGTAGTAATATTTTTGGAAAAATCTCTAGATGTGAATTGTTTAGAGATCCCTACACTCTGATACCACTTATGAGTAAATATGTGTCCACAACAGTAAGGGACCAGGTCCCTTGAAGCGATATTAAAAGAAACTAAATAAAGAAGAACAACAAGGAACTTAACACAAAGATTTAAAGTGGAAAAACTCCTTGTTCAAGGGAGGAACAAGCATAACCTGTCCAAAAGGACTTCCAAGCTCCAAAATCCACTTAATGAATGAGCAACACTTGTCTACACTCTCACCTCCCAGATGAAGTTAGACTACTACACCAAGACAACTCAAGGCCTAAACATTCCAATGAGGTTTGTGGCTTTTAACTAGAATTTCCCACACTTGACAAGTCATTCAAAGCTAAAGTTAGGATGGGAAATGTTGATGCACATGGAAAGGGTTTAGTTTCCTTTCAAACTACATAAGGTACAAAATTTATACATGATGTATTGTATGTCCCTTATTGAGCATGTAGATTGTTAAGTGTGGCTCAAATGATGTCTAAAGGCTATTCCTTACTTTTTAAGGCAAATATTGTCTAGTTTTTGACACTAAAGATAACTTATTTGTTAAAGTATAAATGGTGTATAAAGATTTTCCTTTATATATGAAGTTTGATAGTGCAAATTTTGCAAGTACAGATGAGTCATGGTTGTGGCACAAAAGATATGGTCATTTTAACTATGCTACCTTAAAGTATATGTATGAAAAGGGCTTGATTAAGATTTCACTATCTAAAGAGGCTTGTGAATCATGTCAGGTAGGTAAGGTACATAGGAAAGCATTTCCCAAAAGTGCTACTTGGAGGGCAACTAAAAAACTTGAGCTAGTTCATACTGATGTATGTGGACCTATGCAGACATCATCTTCAGTACATAATAAATATTTTGTGTTTTCTCTTGATTACCTAACGAGGATGACATGGGTGTATTTTTTGAAGAATAAGTCTCAAGTATTTTCAGTTTTCAAGAAGTTTAAAGCTTTTATAGAAAGGCAGAGTGGTTGTAAGCTAAAGGCCTTGAGGTTGAACAATGGTGATGAATATATTTCAAATGAGTTCAATAAGTATTATGAATATATAGGATTGATCACAAGTTAATAGTAAGCTATTCACCTGAACAAAATGGAGTCTCGTAGAGGAAGAACAGGACAATTGTTGAAATAACTAGATGTTTGTTGATTGAAAAGAAACTACCATAAAGCTTTTGGGATGAAGCTCTTTCTACTTCAGTGTATCTGTTAAATAGGCTGCCAAATAAAGTTGTGGATTAAAGGACTCCTATTGAGGCATCGTGTGGAATACAACCGCCTGCCAACCATCTAAAAGTCTTTGGTTCAGTATGTTGTTCTCATTTTCCTTCAATCAAAAGAAGCAAACTTGAACCGAAAGGTAAATTAGGGATCTTTATAGGTCGTTCATCACAAGCCAAAGGTTATAGAGTTTTCAACTTGCAAACAAAAACTATCTCCATTAAAACAGATGTAGTCGTAGATGAGAACTCTTATTGGAACTAGGATAAGGAGAAAATTGAGAAAGAAAATGCAGGTTTTTAGAAATTTTTTCTAGATGCTTGAAGTCCAATCATTTGGCTCTGAAAATATGAAAAAAGATGATTAGTCATACGGGTAATTCTCACCCGATTCGCCAATTTTGAATACAAGGTCTCTTTCTGAGATACATAAAAGATGTAATATTGCAATCTTAGAACCAAATAGCTAGCAAGAAGCATCAAGACATGAAGTATGGATTACAACGATGAAGAAGGAGATTGGTATGACTGAGACAAATGACACATGGAAGCTAGTTGATAAACCCAAAGAAGAAATGTAATAGGGGTGAAATAGGTTTACTGAACCAAGATGAAATCAGATGGTTCAATTTATAAATACAAGGCAAGGCTTGTGTGAAAGGTTATGCGCAAGTGGTAGGTCTATGTCACACCCCAGGAGGGTACCCTAGGCATAATTGACACTCAGAGACTATCGCTAGCCTCCAAGTGACCCACCTAGTCTCATTGCATTTGTTCAATTAATTGATCTGCGAAAGATATTAAAGAAATATTCGAGATGTCAGTGGGATATCAAACTCATCATCAATATCCATCATATGAAGAAAGATATTAAGGAAAACAAACTTAGTTTAAAAGTAGAACAACAAGGGAAAAAGGAACCTCAACATCAATTGTCATCCATCTACGTCTATGAAGCCTCTATGACTACTGTCTAAGAAGGTACCATGACAGGTCTGGCTACCACAATCAAAGAAAAATAACTCAATAGACTAAAGAAATATCCATCCACTGAAGAAATTCTGGTCCAAATCCTTGAGCGTCAGATTCGCAGATTGAGAACTAAAGAGATAGCCTCAGTCAAAGTCTTATGGAGTAATAAATTCGTTGAGGAGGCCACTTGGGAAGCTGAGGAAGAGATGAAAGCAAAATATCCATATCTATTTGTGCTAATGGATGAGAATGTTGAAGGTAAATTCCTTACCCTTGACCAAATTGATTGTCTTTTCTCGTTGATGGTCTATTCTCGAGTCCAAATAGAGATTGTTGATAGAAATGAGGAGTAAAAAGATAGATTGATAGATTAAAAGTTGAGAGGAGTTTCAAGTCTATTTGTGCCTTGATATCCACCCTTACTCATCATTCAAGGATGAATAAACCCAAGGGGGAGATGATGTAACACCAGGTAAAATTACCAAAATACTCATAGAATGGAGATGTGCGCGTAATGCGTCCTCCAAAGCTCGGATGGGATATCTAAGACTGAATTTGCGATCAACGCAGAAAATTGAGTCAAAAAATAATCTTAACTCAATTTAAGAGCAATTGGGTCAAAAAATAATTTTCACAAAATTGACTAGAAATATTAAGGGAATGCCACAAGGCCGCGACGCGGACCTACTGTGGACCCGAAATAGTGAGGGTATGCGACAACTCCATGACACCGACCCATCATAGACCCACACTTATATATTTTCTCAATTTTTCCATGGGATTGAATTTTTAAAATTTCACAGGTGCACGACAGGTCCGCGACCCAACCTGTTCCACCAAAGTTTAAAATTTTATATCTTTTGAGGGGCATTCTGGACTTTTCCCAACCCCTCCTAAACTTGAAAAACGACTCCTCTAGGTCATTTTAATGAGTAAATAAGTTCAAAGACCCCATTCTAAGTCCTTCTTCACAACACTTGAAAGTTAGGGCTTGAGAGAGAAGAAAGAAGAACGTGAGATTGGAGAATTCAAGGAGAACTCTTGACGGGTGACTTAAAGATCTTCATTCTAGGTATGTAAGGCTAAACAAAAACATGAGATTGTTCTCTCATGTGCCTCATAGATGGTCTTAGATGGTTGATTGAAGGTTCTTGAGTCTATTTACATGATTTCTTGATTATATTCTTGAAAACTATACTAAATGTATGTATGTTCATATGTTGATGATCATCATAAACTTGTTTACTTGAGTTCAATACTTTCATGAGATATAGCATAAATCCTATGTCGGAACTTTTAAAAACATGCATGAAAGAAGATAGAGATTTAGTATAGAGCCTTGATTGAGAGAGTCGATTGTGATTGTGATTGTGATTGTGATTGTTATTGTGATGTGAGAATGAGGATGAGTTGATAGAACTTGATAGCCCCTTGAGTCTCTATAAATCAACTCTAACGATTTGTCTATTCAATTATTCCCTAATGATTGCTTAAATACTTGAGCTATTGATTAGGATGTTGATTGATGAGATGATTAGAGTCTCTTTGAGACTGACTGAATGAGAAGAGCCTTCATAAGGCTGAGTTGAGATGAGTCAATTGAGATGTATTGACTGGATGGATTGTTTTAAGAGCATTGAGTCATGGGAGGAGTATTGAGCACCAAAAGAGTAAAATTTAGTCCAAATCGCACTCGTCAAACTATGTAGCTAAGTGTAGGTGAGGATTAGAACCATTACGTCTCATTGTGGTTCCCTCTGGATAGAGTTCCTGAAACAATAGAGGACTTAACTTTAACAGATAGCTACAGTCCCTAGCGTATTCGATTCATCCCCTACCCGGAAAGTATGAGATGGTTGTGGTAACAACAGTTGCTCATTGTACAATCACTGGCTCATAAGTGATTGTCGTTGGATAAGAGAAACTCCCAGAAAGTTCCTACCTTTAGTACTCTGAGTGGAGATGAGATGAATTGAGATGAGTCCTTCTAAGATGAGTCTGATTTGAGTGATGAGTTGATTAATTGATGGGTTACTTGCCTACTCTTTATTCTTTTCTTAGATAGATATTTGACATATTGATTGGTTCCCATATTGAGTTGATTGTTATTTCTATATTGTTCTACCTGTTTTGGTTTCACTCAACTATTTTACACACCAGTACATTCAAAGTACTGGCATCACCTTTTAGACTGCATTGTATTATAATGTAGATACGCATGGTAGAGATCATCAGCAAGCAAATCATTAAGGATCTTCGAGCGTTCATCAGATTGGTGAGCCTCCCCTATATCAGAGGATTCCTTACATTATTTTTCATCATGCTTTAGAGTTAGAGTTGCTTATCTTTTATTTTGGTTGAGGTAGCCATGGGTCTGTCATTACCACCACTTAATAGTGATAGAGACTTCATAGACTAGAGTCAGATGTTGATCTCAGAACTTGTGAGCCAGTTTCTTTCTACTAGCCTTTCATTATATTATAATTTGAGACTAGATGATTAGATGTGCCCATTTATTCCTTATGTCTTTCGCTGATTTATAGAAGGTGTGAATGGACAAATGTGATGACGCCAAGTGGTTTGCATGGGACTAGCAATAGTCTTTGTGTCCCGGCCACATCTTGGTTCCCCTCCTGGGGCATGACAATCTTAATATTAGAGCACGAGTTTAAGTGTCCTAATAAGTCTATGAAGCCATGTCTAGTAGAGTCTTGCTTATAGTATATTGTCAACCACACTTGATAAACAGGAGGCTATAAGATATTAGGAATTGTTTCCCTTCATTCATGTTCTAAATCGTGCTATAGAGTTATACTCTATGAAAGTTTTATTCTAATTCATGCTTTGCACATTGCAGAATTGTGATCAAGCCTCCCAGAAGAGCTGTCAGAGGTAGAGAATGTCCTGGGAGACGGAATGTCAATCCACATGAGCCTCAAGGACATGAGGTACCCATTGATTGATGTGTTGTCCAAATACAGAACATTTGATGCCTAAAACAAGGGATTTTGTGAGTTCTTAATGCGACTTTTTATGGGTTTTATGTGTTTTTGTGTTTTTCTTGCAGAAAGTTAGGTTTGGCATGATTTTGAAGAAAAGTTGTAGATTTTGCTGAAGCTTAGGACATACAAGCACCCTTACGAGTTTTATCCCAAGCTATGAGTCGTAAGAATCAGAGACAAAAAATTTAGAAATATTCTAACGGAGGTTACCTCTATGAGGCCACCTACGAGTCGTAAGTTTCACTACGACTCGTATAGGTGGACTCCTAATAGGAATCAGAGAGCCAAAACGTTGGACCAGAAACTAAAGACCAAGAGTACGAGAGGAACATATGAGTCATATCTCAAGCAACGACTCGTACCTATGGGTCATACCAGTTTAGTTCAAGATACTAAGAACCTGATACGAGATCCCGACTACGACTCATAGGTCATCTTACGATTCGGACCTGCGAGATTTATTAGCTGCCAGGTGTCTTTTCTGTATAAATTCTAGGGTTATTTTGTACATACTATATATAGTTCAACTTAGGGTTTTAGAAAAGAGTTTGACCAGGAGACACTTTACAATCATCTTTTGAATCCTTTCTTAGTTTTTTAGATTAGTTTATTGTTTTCTCTCGCAAAACCCATTTTTGGGATTGCAAATCTTGCCTTATACTCATTGTTGATCAATCAAGCTTGTGGGTTTCCAACTTGTGGTGCCTACTTTCTTCATTGTTGTTGGTAAAACTCTCATTTATGTCTTGTATGTGCATTTTTGCTTGTTTTGCCGTAGCCATGAGTAGCTAAGAACCACAACTTGACGTTGTGGGAACCATGGGTAGTTGACTTGAGATGACCTAGGTTTATTGCATTTCTATGATTGGGGTTTTGCATATATTGTTTATTTCCCTTCATTATGATTGTTGTTTGGTGGTGGCCAACACTAAACCCCGCCTACTATTATAATCCTGACCAAGGTAGTGATGAATAGGAAAAGGGAAGTAGATGACAGATTTGATCGATGTCTTCTCATCTAATCAACCGAACCTGACCAAGGGGAGGTTGACTGGGACAATTAGTAATGGTTAGTTGGCACACCATGGTTGCCGACCAAGCGCCATGTTGAAATTTGACCGTCACCTTTACAAGAGAGTTGGAATAACCTAAGTTACCATCCTGCATGCTACTCCTCAAGTTTAGTTATGTTACTTAGGATAATCGAGTCAATGAACCATGGGGAACACAATTCCTAAGTTGTCCCTAAAATTGAGTGTTTTCTCGCGTAATAGTATAGTCGTAATTTTTCTTTTGTGTTTGAATCACAAACCCCCCCTCCCCCCCTCCCAATTTAGAGATTTTAGTTATTGATGCTTGAAGTGATTAGTAGTGAAGTCTTCTGTATTCCCTATGGATTCGACCCTAACCTTTGGTAAGGTAGATTGTTGACAACAACCGCTTTCTTATTGGAGCATGAACATCAGATGTCAAAAATTATGGCGTTGTTGCTGGGGAATACAGCTAGGTTTTGATTTGATTTCATTATTAGTTAGTTCTAGTATTAATTTCTAGAGTCTTGTGTATTTTACTTTTGTTTTTGTTTTTTGATTTTATTTGCAAGGTGTACTAGGTTGTATGCCCAATACAAGGAGCCAGGGCAATCCCTTAGCTCCACTCAATTTGGAGATCCACCGACTACCAAGAAGAATGGCTCAAGTGAATGAGGATATCATGGTTGAGCAGGATACGAATACGAATGAGGCTATGTGAAGAGAGGAGAATCCACAACAGAGTGGTAACAGGCCACAACTTAGGGACTTCAATAAAAACGCTTATGGATGGAATCAATATCGATTGAACTCTATGGCTATGGACGTTGCCGGTGCTATAGTACTGCCTCCTTTACCAGCTGATACTAAGTTCACGGTATCGAGTGGATTACTCCAAATCCTCCAAAACCACGGACTATTCATAAGGCTACCTTTGAAGGATCCTCACCGTCATCTTCAAAATGTGGTATTTGTTTGCAAGAGTGTCATGGGGACACAAAACCTTTCTCTTGATGCTACTGACTTAAGAGTGATTCCACTGTCATTGACTGGCAATGCAGTTGTATTAAGAGTGATTCCATTGTCATTGACTAGCAATGCAGCTATATGGTTGTCTGAGCTTTCTCCGAATACTATCATAAGTTGGGGTGAGCTTCAAAGAGTATTTCTTGAAAGATATTTCTAAAGATCAAAGAAGTTGAAGCTCAAGGAGCAAATCAACAACTTTGAGGAATTGTCGAGTGATTCTACTAGCAGAACATGGGAGAGGTCTACTAAATGCTTGAGGATGGTCCCTGATCACAAGATTGTTGATGATGCTTTGGTTGAAATTTTCTATCGGGCGCTTGATGAGAATAGTCAAGCTTGCGCCGACACAATCATGGGAGACATGTTCCTAGACCAAGCTTATGCATTGATAGTCGCAAGGAGGGAGCAAATGGTCAAAAAAAATAAAGCATAGGGTCAACGAGACCAAGGTGTGATGAAACCTTCTTGTGTTGTCAACAGCAATAATGAGAAAGCAAAGGTAAATGAATATATCATGGAGAAGCTTGCCCAACTTCGCACAAGTATGGACTTGGTTTAAAAGCAAAATCAAGCAAGAGTCAAGGAAATCACTTACCAACCTTTGAAGGCTCCTACCTATGATGATCCATTCTTTGATGAGGATGCATGTTTTTTAAGTAACCAAGCGGCGAGTTTCCGAAAAAAACCCCAAGGGTCTAATTCGGACTATTGGAGGCAAGGGTCCGGGAATCAAGGTCGGAACTTCAACTGACATGGGGTGTATAGAGACAATCAGGGCGGATAGTATGAGAGAGAGAGTGTGTGCCAGACGCCAAATGAGGAAGAACAGAGGGCTACAAGAATGTTCCTTATGTGCCACCTCACAATCGTGATGCCGGATCAAGCAACTCAAGCATTGAAGAAATGTTTAAAAAGTTGTTAAAGCGAGCAGACCACCAAGATGAGACTTTAAAGGGAATGAAAGCGGGTATTTCAAGTATTAACCAAAAAATAGAGTCTCACTCAGTGGCGAATATGCAACTTGAACAACAATTCAGGCAAGTTTCTTCACAATTGAACCAACACCAGAAGGGCACCCTATCATGAAATATGGTTCAAAACCCAAAGAATGAAGGGCAATGCATGGCAGTGATGACTAGGAGTGGCAAGACACTGTAGATCCTCCTATGCCAATAATTGTGGATGAAGTTGATGAGAAGGGTCTTGGTGGTGAAGTCGTGGTTGAGGGAGAAGATTCAAAGGTTGTTGGGATGCAGAAAGAAGAGGCAAAACCCCCTCCTTTCCCTCAAAGTCTTAAGAAAAAGGAAAAGGAGGGTAAATTCAAACACTTCTTCTCAATGTTGAAGCAACGCTCCATCAACATTCCCCTTCTAGAGGCCTTGGAGAAAATGCCCGGGTATGCCAAGTACTTGAAGGATTTGGTGACCAGGAAATGCACTTTGAGCCAAGAGTTCGTATAAGAACTCCAATAATGTAGTGTTGTTATGACCAAATTCCCTATGAGGGACTTCTTTCCAGAGAGGGCATTTGTACTACTTGACTAGCATAACACTATACCAGTGATTGTGGATGGTTGATGCTCCTTAGCTTGTGATAGTTAGATTGCCAGGAATCTCATTGTGTTCTTGTTTGCTTAATAACTTTGCAATCCTATTTTGAAAATAGTAGTTGGGTAGCTAAATCAAAGGAGTTGTGGTATATGCCATAAGTACAGCTGCTATGTATTTCTCTTTGTCTGCATAGATCGAGTTGCCGCTTGAGGACAAGCAACAATTCTAAGTTTAGGGTGTTGATGAGCTATCAAAATACAACACATTTGATGCCTAGAACAAGGAATTTTGTGAGTTCTTAATGCTACTTTTTATGATTTTTATGTGTTCTTGTGCTTTTCTTGCAGAAACGTTAGATTGGCATGATTTTGAAATTAAAAATTCAGATTTTGCTGAAGCTTAGGACATACAAGCACACTTATGAGTCGTAGCCCAAGCTACGAGTCCTAGGGTGTGTCGTAATAAGAATCAAAGACCAAAAATTCAGAAACCTACCAAGTGGAGGTCATCCCTATGAGGCCGTCCTACGTGTCATACGTTTCACTACGACTCATATAGGTGGACTAGTAGCAGGAATCAGAAAGCCAAAATGTTTTACCAAAAACTAAAGACCAAGAGTACGAGAGGAACATACAAGTCATAACTCAAGTAATAACTCGTACCTATGGGTCAGAGTAGTTTAGTCCAAGATGCCAAGAACCTAATATGAGACCCTGACTATGACTCGTAAGTTATCCTACGAGTGGTGCATGTGAGATTTATCAGCTGCCAGCTGTCTTTTCTGTATAAAGTTTAGGGTAATTTTGTAATACTATACATAGTTTAAGTTAGGGTTTTAGAAAAGAGTTCGACCAGGATACATTTTATAATCATCTTTTGAATCCTTTCTTAGTTTTTAAGATTAGTTTATTGTTTTCTCTTGCAAAACCCATTTTTGGGATTGCAAATCTTGCCTTGTACTCATTATTGATCAATCAAGATTGTGGGTTTGCAACTTGTGGTGCCTACTTTCTTCATTGTTGTTGGTAATACTCCATTTATGTCTTGTATGTGCATTTTTGCTTGTTTTTCCTTAGCCATGAGTAGCTAAGCACCCAAAACTTGGGGTAGTGGAAACCATGGGTAGTTGACTTGAGATGACCTAGGTATATTGCATTTCTATGGTTGGGGTTTTGCATGTATTATCTATTTTCCTTCATTATGATTGTTATTTGGTGGTGACCAACATAAAACCCCGCCTACTATAACGATCCCGACTAAGGTAGTGATGAATAGGAAAAGGGAAGTAGATGACAGAATTCGATCGATGTCTTCTCATCTAATCAACTGAACCTGACCAAGGAGAGGTTGACTGAGACAATTGATAATGGCTAGTTGGCACGTCATGGTGAAATTCGACCTTCACCTTCACAATAGGGATGGAAGAACGTAAGTTATCATTCTGCATGCTACTCTTCATTTGTGGTTATGTTACCTAGGGTAATCGAGTCAACGAACCACGGGGAACACAATGTCCAAGTTATCCCTAAAATTGAGTTTTTTTTCTGTGTAGTAGTATATTCATAATTTTACTTTTGTTTTTGAGTAACAACACCCCCCTCCCCCAATTTAGAGATTATAGTTATTGATGCTTGAAATGATTAGTAGTGAACTCTTGTAGTCAAGCCCTGTATTCCGTGTGGATTTTCAACCTAAACCTTTGGTTAGGTTAACTGTTGACAATGACCACTTTCTTATTGGAGCATCAACATCTGATGTCATGGATCAAGCTGTCCATGTTTTGCAGCCCTTGCAAGATAAGGTCTAGGCTATCTAAACTCTAGCACAGGCGGTCACAGCACCTACTATTAGACAAGGAGCAGCCCAACAGGATGCCCATGACACTTTTAGAGTCCGAGAATTCTTAAGGATGAATCTGCCTGAGTTCAAAGGGTCTGCATCCACTGAGGATCCTGAGAACTAAGTGGAGGAGCTTCAGAAAGTGCTCCAAATGATGCATGTGGTTGATGATGATTGAGTGGAACTGGCTGCATAACAACTAAAGCCGGTGGCTAGACTATTGTATGACCAGTGGAAGAATGGTAGACGGAAGAATGCCCCAGTGATGACTTGGCCTTTGTTCAAGGAAGCTTTCTTGGGATGTTTCTTCCCAAGGGAGAGGACAGAGGCAAAGGTGAAGGAGTTTTTGTACTTGAAACAGGGCTCTATGATTGTAAAAGAGTATGAGCTGAAGTTCACACAATTATCCCGCTATGCTCCGGATATGGTTCTTGATATGAGGGGGAAGATGGGGATGTATGTTGATGGATTGAATAAAGCTCCAAAGAGATATGGGAGGGGAGCAACACTCATGAGTGATATGAATATTAGGATATTGAAGACGTTCATGCAATAAGATAATGAAGAGAGGCAACATGATAGGGAAGAGTTCAGAAACAAGAAAGCTAAGAAATCCAGCCATGACGTTGGGAAAGAAGGTAATGCAAATCGGTTTCCAGCACCATCATCTGCTAGGAAATTTGCATCTAGAGTCAGAAATGATCAGAAGTCTCAAAATGTGGGAGCCCGTAGGTCTCAACCACATGCTAGAATGGCTCAAGGTTCACGAGGTAAACCACCTAGTGGGTGAGTCTATTCGAGCTGAGAGAGTCTATAGAGCTTGTGTAGAGTCCATCCTTCATAGGGATACTACCATTGATCCAATTGAGTTAGATATGACTGATTTTGATTTGATCCTTGGCATTGATTGGCTCCACGCCTGGTATGCCTCTTTTTATTGTAAAGTCCGAACCATTAAGTTCTAATTTCCAAATGAACTAGTACTAGAGTGGAAGGGTGATTCTGTAGCACCTAAAGGAAAGTTTATCTCATACCTTAGAGCTAGAAAGATGATTGTGAAGGGGTGTATCTATTGCCTCGTGCTAAGTCCGATGATGTTGAGTCCCCAACTGTTGAGCCAGTTCCAATTGTAAATGTGTTTCCAGAAGTGTTTCCTGAGGATTTGTTCATAGTCCCTCCTTATAGGGAGATTGATTTTCGGATTGATGTTCTTTCTGATACCCAGCCTATCTAAATTCCACCTTGTAGGATGGCCCCCGCTGAAATTAAAACAATTGAAGGAGTAGTTGAAAGATTTGTTAGAGAAGAGCTTCGTAAGGCCGAGTGTTTCTCCTTAGGGTGACCCTGTCCTATTTGTGCTAAAGAAAGATGGGTCTCTCAGAATGTGTATTGACTATAGGTAGCTGAACAATGTCACCATAATGAACAAGTATCCTCTCCCAAGGATAGATGACTTGTCTGACCAATTTCAGGGTGCCTCTTGTTTCTTAAAGATAGACCTCCGATCTGGTTACCATCAGTTGAAAGTGAGGGAATGTGACATTCCAAGGACAACCTTTAGGACTAGTTATGGCCATTTTGAGTTCTTGGTCATGTCCTTTGGGTTGATGAATGCACCTGCAGCCTTTATGGATTTGATGAATAGGGTGTTCCGGTAGTATCTGGACATGTTTGTGATTGTGTTTATTGATGATATTTTGATGTATTCAAAAGATGAAGAGGAGCATGCAAATCACCTCAGAATCGTCCTTCAAACCCTTAAGGACCATGAGTTGTATGCAAAATTTTTGAAATGTGAATTCTGGCTTAAATTTGTGGCTTTCCTAGGCCATATTATCTTTGGTGATGGTATTCAAGTGGATGTTGAAAAGATTGAAGCAGTTAAGAACTTGCCCAGACCAACATCTCCAACCGACATAATGAGTTTCTTGGGGTTGGAAGGCTACTACCAACTATTTGTTGAGGGATTTTCTTCCTTATACACACCATTCACAAAGCTGACTCAGAAAAAGGTCAAGTTTCAGTGGTCCGATGAGTGTGAGAAAAGTTTCCAAGATTAGACTGACTACTGCACCAATCCTAACCTTGCTTGATGGAATAGAAGATTTTGTGATCTATTGCGATGCTTCGGGAGTTGGATTACGATGTGTTTTGATGCAGAGATGGAAGGTTAAAGCCTATGCATCCAGACAACTTAAGATTCATGAGAGGAACTATCCAACCCATGATGTTAAGTTGGCGGCAGTTGTGTTCACACTTAAAATCTAGCGACACTACTTGTATGGAGTGCATGTGGATATGTTTACTGACCATAAGAGCTTGTAGTATGTCTTCAGTCAGAAAGAGCTCAACTTGTGACAGAGAAGATGGTTAGAGTTGCTCAAGGATTATGAAATGAGCATTCTCTATCATCCAGGTAAAGCTAACATTGTTGCCGACTCTCTTAGCAGGTTATCAATGGGTAGAACAGCTCATGTGGAGGAAGGAAAGAAGGAGCTAGTTAAAGAAGTGCATCGGTTAGCTCGATTAGGAGCCTAACTTGAGGAGAATGATGAGGGAGGAGTTAATGTCCAGAATGAGTCTGCTTCATCTTTGGTGACAAAGGTGAAAGAAAAGCAAGATTGAGATCCTGTCCTACTCCAATTGAAGGAGGTCGTCCACAAACAGAAAGTGATGGTCTTCTATAAAGGTGGAGATGGGTGTTAAGGTATCAAAGTAGATTGTGCATCCCAGATGTTGATAGTAACGAGATAGAATCATGGATGAAGCTCATAGCACTAGGTATTCCATTCATCCTGGCTCTACCAAAATATACCACGACTTAAGAGAAGTCTATTAGTGGAGTGGAATGAAGCGGGATATTGCTGAATTTGTTTCTAAGTGCCTGAACTGTCAGCTAGTGAAAGTTGAGCACCAAAGACCATGTGGATTAGCTCAAAACTTTGAGATTCTAGAATGAAAGTGGGAGATGATCAATATGGACTTCATTACTGGTCTACCAAGGTCTCGAAAGCAACATGATTCAATATGGGTGATTGTAGATAAGATGACTAAGTTGACTCACTTCTTAGTAGTTAAGACAACTAACACTGTCGAGGAGTATGCCAAGATATACATCCAAGAGATTGTGTGGTTGCATGGGGTTCCCTTGTCTATCATCGCGGACAGAGGAGCTAAATTCACCTCCCAATTTTTGAGATCATTTCAGAAAGGATTGGTTACAAAAGTGAATTTGAGTACAACTTTCCATCCACAGGCCAATGGCCAAGCAGAGCATACAATTCAGACATTAGAAGATATGTCGAGAGCCTCGTCCTTGATTTCAAGGGAAATTGGATGAGCACCTATCGTGCTGGCCATGTCTTAGGTCCCCTCTCGGGACGTGACAACTTTATGCCACATGATAATTATGAATGAACTCCCTTTCAAGTTTGTTGAGAAGGAAGGTTTAGAAACTTTATGAATGTAGAGCAACCTCATTTTAAGATTCCTTCTCGTACCACTTTGACACATCACTGTTTTAAACTATTTGAAGAAGAAAAACAAAAGCTAAGGAGAACTTTCAGAGAAGCGCAGCAAAGATTTTGTCTTACTACTGATACATGGTGTCACGACTTACGCCTAGGGCCTAGACGTGACACGTCGAATGGGGAACCCGAAGCGTCCCCAAACAAGACTCTTAACATATCGTTACACATCATTGGTCGTGGAAGCAATTAAACAACATAATTAGATTTTAAATAAGTGCAAAGAGACTAAAGGGAAACTTTCATAACTTAAACATCAAACAAGAGAGTCAAGGCTCTATATATAACAAGTCCAACAACACCTCTAAAACTTAGATAGGAGCGTGGGCCAAGACAAGCAACCGGGCTCACCCTCATAGTCAATACATACATAAAAGAAAGATAGTCTTAGTACATAGCAAGATATCATAGGCATTATCCTAGGAATAGAGGACTCACCAACTTGTTTGAGGGAAATCGTACTAGCCACGAGGAGGAAGATGATTAATTGGTGCTCCAGTTCATACATGGTAACATCATGTAGGCATAGAGTATGTGTTTGTACGTTTGAGTGTGCTAAGTATGTAGGATATAATGAATCAAGAGATAGGAACATGGCAAAATGCAATATCATAAGCAAGAAATAGCATATTAGCAATATGACATGAAGAATGATACTTGAAGTAAAACATGTTTATATAGAACATATTACATGTGAAGAAGGTGACCATCATTACATAACCCAGGCCTACTACCTCCTTGGTGAGGCAATTGAGGTCTATTCCCCCCCCCCCCCCAATATGGTAGCATGGGCCTACTAGCCCCCAAGCTAGGTGAATAAGATATATACCCCTCATTATGGTAGCACGGGCCTACCACACCCCGAGCTAGGCGAATGAGGTATATACTCCTCAATATGGTAGCACGGACCTATCATCCCTCGAGCTAGGAGAATGAAGTATATACTCCTCAATATGGTTGTTCGGGCCTACTACCTGTTGACACCCAATTTTGGCTCTCCGCATTTAATTAGTTAAGTTTTATTTATATATTTGGCAATTTCTTAATTTTTAATTTTACATGTTATATATAAGATCAAAATTTTAAAAATATTTTAGTACGTTCTACATATATTTAATTTAAAATTACCAAATATTGAGAAAAATTATTTTAAATTTTATATAAGTCAAAATCGAATAAATAATTTTACTAACGGAGTAATAAATTTTGCAGATTTTGAAAAGTATAAATTCTAGCTAACTCCAGTATTTTCCCTACTTTTGATTTGCATGAAAGGATAGTGTACTTTATTAAAAATGTTCATTATTATGTTCAATAAACAACTTATAACATTTATCTCTATTTTCATCTTAATCCGAAATAATAATAACATAATATTTAATCACACTCTCAATTTTCTTTTTATCTATTTTGATTAACTAATAATTCTGCTAAAAAACTAACTGAATTTTTTCATTTTTTTAAAAAAGGGGACACAATATGCCATAACTGCTTCCACATGCATCCAACAACCTACGCATACACGTGAGGTTGGCAATTAACTTCCATTCACCAAACTAAAAAATATTTGTTTTAAATTATTTTTGATAAATTAATTAATTTAATTATTTTAATAAATTTTTTTCAAGTCAAAAGTAGAATCATTTTGCTCCATCTCTTTTCGACTAATGCTACATCATTTTGTTCCCCACTTATCCCCTATATACCGTTTTAAATAATAATAATAATAATAATAATAATAATAATAATATTATTATTATTATAATTATTATTGATAAAATTCTCATTTTGTTTGATAGTTTATTTTATGAAAATTATTTCTTATAAAAAATATATATACACGTATATATGCATAAATAAATAAGACAAAGAGTAAAACATATAAAGACAAAGAAAGAAAAGAAAAGAATATGAAAGTGGGACAAGAGATGTTACACCTCAGCAACTCCCAAAAGAAAATATATGATTTTCTGTA